>WAAE01006470.1:0-10685 GCA_013400495.1 Nicator chloris | reverse complement strand
ATTCTATTCCCCACTGATGGTGGTGCTCACTCACGACCTTAGTCATTGCGTCCATGCCGACGCCGGTCCGTGGACACCCCTGCTGCTGAAGTCGTCCCTGCCGACTTCGCCGCCGTGCTCCAAGTCCGAAGGTCTCCCGATTCCTGAAAATTCCGAGCTCCTCTCGTTCTTCCCGGGTTTCGGCACCAGATGTTGCCTTTCGTGGGGAAAGGCAGCGACCTGGTTCTGGAGAGGAGCACGACACGAGTGCCACACCTTAGGCCAGTCGGGGGAAGCACACTAACACCGATATGGTGGATGATGCAAAGCCCGTTTATTAACAAAGGTGAGGGGTTTTTATGAGTTATGGAAAGGGCACGCCTACCAGCCTGGGGGGTGGGACCCTATCTGCCCGTACAGACCCGTGAATCTTCCGCTCCGCAGGTCCCTATCTGCCACAGTTTTATTATCCTTTGAAAAATACAGCTTGCCTATGTTCAAACCCAGGTTTGAAGAGAAGTGTTATTATTTTCTGCATATATATGTCTATGCTAAAGATAATTAATTTTGAGATGGATTGCTTACGTGTATGTAGAGAGCAGTGTGACGTGACTTGCCACAGGATGAACATTTTCTGTTCAAGTTGTGAAAAGGTCTGGTAGGGCTACCTGGTACTTCTTTTACTGTGTGCTATGGTCTGCTCTAAGTGTAGGATCAAATAAAAGCAGGCAATGGTGGTTTTGTGTTGTTTTGTCTTGGTTTAATTTTGCTCATCTGTGCTTTGTTCCTTGGTGGTTTTATGAGACGAACATGTGAAAACAAGGAAAGAGTGTAGCTCTTGACTCTCTTCAGACTTGTCTGAGAGGCTTTCCATCTCTGTAGTAAAAATCAGTGGCTGGCACAGCTTTTTTTTTTTTTGGCAGCTTTAGCTAATATGCCTTGGTTTTGTCTTGGAAAAATAAGAATAAAGTTCCTTGGTGATGAGTTTTGGGTGGATTGTTTTTGAGGTTTGTGGGTTTTTATGATCATTTGGAGAATATGGCTTGGGAACTAAAGAAAGTGAGAATTCTGGAAAAGCCTTCCTGCAAGAAGATTAAGAAATTTGCAAGATGATTAAACAAACTTGCTTTCCCAGAACTCATATGTTCTCTGACACTTAAAAGAGACTTTTTAACGGGTGCTGTAAGCTTCACTCCTACTTTTTCCATAGTTCTCCCCTGAAGTTCAGGCTTGGCCTAATCAAAGGATAGATCAGTTGTAAGTGATGCTGCTCTCCCAATACATCAAGTCTTACAGCTCATTCTGGCTTTTTTCTACTGGAAAAGAGTGGAGATTGGCAGTCATACTTTCCCTAAACTCAAGTTTGTTTGCTTTTTTTGTTTGCCATTTCTGGGACATACTTAAGTTGTTGTTACTAGTATTATTTCTGAGAGTGAATGTAAGCCATTTTTATTATAGAGGATTGCTAATTTGTGTTCCACATGATCTTGTCTTTAAAATAAAAGATTACTAAATAGATGAGTGTGGAATAAAAGGTATAGATTGAGCATCAGACTAAATTGGGAAAATTAATTCTTGAACATGTTCCCTTATGTATAGGTTCCTCAAAATAACAGGAAGAGGGGGAAATCACATCTTAAGACATTGAGTCTGCTGATAGGAATTATGAAAAATGGTTTTTGATTGACCTTTAGCAGTGAAATCTCATACACCTGTACAGCACAATGTGAAAAATTGTTTCGCTGCTGAACTGGAATGCTTTTGCCAGAGGTAGACTTCGGCCATATGGATTGCAGGTCTAAATTCTCATGGATATTTTCATGTTTTATTCAATGCTACTATTTTATAAGTATTTACCAATGGATTTCAGTGATCAAAAAAAGAATTTAAAGAAGACAAAGGTGTTTAGCAGAGTAAAGACTAAGAAATGACTAGTAGACAATTGGTCACTCAATGATGGAACAGCATTTATAAATTTGTGAACTTATCACTGAATTGATATGTATTCCAGTGCCTTGATGAAATCCAGTCTATTCTGTTAACACAGTGATTTTTATCAGCTAAACCAAAAGTCTTTATCAGTCAGTTTTGAAAGTATTTCTGTGTGACTTTATGAGCCTAAATCAGTGCTTTGACTATTTAGAGGTGAATTACATAGATGGAGAAATTTTAAATTACTCGCTATCCCCTAGCTGTTCTTTGTACAGCTCTTGAATTACTATTGTGATTAAAGGTATTTTGTTATGCCATATGCATTTTGTTGTTTGTTTTCCTCCTAAACACTAACTTAATAGTATGTAAATAACTTAAATATCAATTTATAAATTATTTAGCTTTAAAGTTGGTTGGAGTAAATTATATGCATCTGTGTAAGGCGAAGACGTCTCCTATGTCAATGTTTTTTTTAAAGGCACAGTACATGACATTATTTGTGAGTTGCACAACTCATTTGCAATGTGTGAGGAGTTCTGATGGATGGAGGCTGACAATTCAACCTTAATATTCAATTCAGCTTATTAAGAATGTGTTTTTTTCTGACCACCGTGGACTGCTTCAGGGGATGGTATGGTGTGGGAGCAGGAAAGGTGCAATTTTCCTCTAATTATTTCAGGGGAACTATTTATTTATTGCTGTAATCAAAGTTGGTCTGTGGAATGGTTTTAGAGTCTCTTATGTTTTTGAAAACTGTCCCTGCTCTCCAGTCAAGCAAAGAAAAACAGAATTCCAAAGTGTCAGATAAACAAAAAAAATGGACTCTTCCGTTGATTGAAAATTTTGGTTTAACAAAAAATAAGAACTGTTATATTAAAGCTGTTACTTTTGGAGTCCTCATAACACTGTATTTTTGTGTAGCCATGTTTTTTCTTTACAGTTTCTCCTCTGAAATCTGAATGATTTTGCAAAGGTTTTATCCTTGTTATTGAGTCTAATGTAGCTGTTCTACAAATAGCATGTCATTTAGTAGCTCATTTTTTTCTATGTAGTGCAAGTGGTATTGAAAATGTTTACTGAAAGTTATTATTTGTCTTACAAAGATTTTAAACTTTTTTTCTTTTTATTCTCTCTTCCAAATTGTTTGAGGGAGGCAAAGGGCTTCTGTCTTTGCAGACCATAATTCCTTTTCAGATTCAGGTAGTAGATTACAATTACAATGAGACCCCATAATTTTCACCTTGTTGTTATTCAGTGTTATTGCAATCCTTTTAAGTTGACTGAAGTGATTTTTTTTTCCCCTCGAGCATTCCTTCTGTTGAGTACTTTTTTCTTTGCCTTATGTACTTTCATAGTTTATTTTCAGTTTTCACTTGCTGACACTGAGTTTGTTCAAGGTCAGTTTGTTTAGTTTTATCTGTCTGATACCATTAACACTGGCATCCTCACCCAGTAAAAATAAACAAGGTTTCAAAAGGTTGTTGTTTTGCATCAGAATGAGTTTTAGAACTTCCATCAAGAAGTCTTGAAGAGAAATTACCAGCAGCAATCCCTGAGATAGGGGTTATCACCCCGAGTTGGTAGTAAGATCTGCTATGCTCTGCACAAAGCAGTTACTCAGTAGGATGTGACCTGCAGAGTCAGTCATACCTTCCTGCAGGTATGTGGGAGGTGTTGGGTTGTGGGTTTTTTTCCTTTCCCCTTCATACCTTCTCATACAGAGAGATATGTTGCTGCTCCTTGTAGTTGGTGACCTTTTCCATTGAAGTTATAATTTCAATCAACTTTTGATCTGTTTCTGGAAAAGTGTCTAGCTCTAAATATCTACTGGCTTTCTAAATATTGCTTTGATTGTCTTTCAAGATCGGTAAACTTAAATTTTGTTCTTTTTTCCTTTCCCTGAGGTTATTTTAATTCCAGAACAACTGAAGTATTTATTATTTAGGCTATATTTAAAGCTTCACATTGGCTGCCATATGTAAAGATATCAGTTTGAATCATGTGCGTTTTGTTTTATACTGTTCAGATTAGCAAAGAAATATTTAAGATACTTTTTGTCTTCTTTTCCTCAGGTATTTCCAGTATTTTTGTCATCCTTACGATTTTCTTCTAAATCCTGCAGCTTTGTGTTTCAATTCAAATCAGAGAGAGATCTGTTCCAGTTTGATTCTCACAGTTTTGTATACTTGTCCTCCCTGTATTATTTGTTTTGATGATCTATTTTTTTACCCATTATATTCATCAAGTAACCCACTTGTAGGTTAAATAAAAACCCGTTTGGAACAAAGATGATGTAGGGATAGACACTGGCATATAAGACTAAATTGTCAGAAAAAAAGTGATTGTTTTATTTGAAAAAGCTGAATTTTTTCAAGAAACCAGTTATATTAAAAACTATGAAAATCATAGTTTGTGTTAAGGTAGCCAGCTTCTTTAAATACAGTGCAGTGTTCCTTAAAGAGAAGTTGTAGTGCTTTCATATTCCCAATTAGTGCCTTGCACAAATTCTGACAAATCGATCTGTTGTCGTGACTTCCTGTAACTGTTACAGTTTTTGTATGACCTTGCAAGGATGGACTTGAGTAAATACTTCTGATGCTAATACAGTGACCTGGAGTTTCTTGATGGAAAAGGGCTGAAAATGAGAGACCTCATTTTCTGTGAATTCTTCCTCTTCATTTCACAGGATGCATGTGAGAATGTCATCAAGTTACGATGCTCTATTGCTATGCTTAATTATCTTGCCATGAGAAGTTCAGCAGGCCTCAAAACAGGCCAGCTAGCTTCTGGAGTTGGGGTGTTACTTTTGAGAGACAATAATGGGAAAAATCAGTTGAATTTTCAACAGAACTTAGTTAAAAATTAATAGTGACTGGAGGTACTGATTTCTGAATTATGTAAATGTTAATTGGATCTACAACTCTTTAGAATATCTGATACCACTTTTGGAATTTAAGCAGTTACATAATTGAGCTCCTATACTCACACTTAGATCTTCAAAAAGTTACTTCCAAATGTTTTTAATATGCTCCAAATACTTTTAATATGGTCAGTTCCTACTAATTTTGAAGAGTGATCATGCAATACTCTCTGGAAGTCATGAATTTCTTATTTAGGGTATTATATGTGTAATCTTTAATATTAGGCTCTGACCCATGCCATGCAAATCTGTGCTTATAGAGGAGTGGAAAAGTGTGACTATGCCCTTTGTGATATGAGTTTCAATTCTTTAACTGGACTTCTGGACCCCAAAAGATGGTTTGTTTTTCAAATATATACTACACTGAAATTTCAACAACAATAGCACATGTAATTACAAAGCTAACCCAAAATTTATATTATTATTGTGTAGTATGTAAAAACTTGTGTACTCTTTTCTTTGTATATTCTCCAAGCAACGTGATCTGATTTAAAGTCCTACTCTACTTTTCTTTACCTGCTGTTAAAACACCTAGTTGCAAGGAAAACGTGCATATAAAGAATTTCCCCATTTAACTCACAAACACTTTTTATCAGTAAAATAAAAATCATATCCTGCTCCTCTCACCTCTGCCATTCCAGTGGTATGAACTGGCTGGCATTTTGTGACTTCCTCCAACATCAGTTGAAAAACTTTAATAATAATACTTGGGGGGGAAAATGTGCCTCTCAGTTTAACTAGAGGACATTTGCTGTTTTTTCTTTTACATGGAAAGAGGATTTAAACAAACTTTCCATAACATTTGTTGGTTGTGTATTTCTTAGTAACTACCATGAAGTTCACTGCATTTAGGGAGACGATGAAGCCGAGATGAAAAGATATAAATTCATGAAGGCTCAGCTTCACAGCTGGTGTATAATCCTTTCTGTTGTCACTAGTGCCCTGGCCCCAGTACCCAACAGAACAAAGGGAGCTGAATTGGAAATGGTGGGAGCTGGGGAGCCTCTTGCTGGCAGCACATCTCATGGCCATAGGCCTTGTCAGGGTGCAGTGTGATACCCTTTATTCCGGGTGACAGATGTGAGGTGGATTCTGCGAGGGGGAAGTCATTACTAGTGTGAGGGCAGTGTCAGATCAAAAGTAACCAGCAATCAAAGGTAAGGGGCTGTGGAAAAGCGGCTTTCTGTCTGGCCTCAGCACCTGCTGCATCACCAAGGGGAATAGGCCTTGTGTGTCAGGTTGCACTGATTCCCTTTGATCTGTGGTGAATGAGCAAGGATGGAAACTGAAGGAGAGAGGGAAGAATTTTATTTCCTATTTCTTCAGGGCAGTTGAAGGTGCTTTGCTATGTAATGCTGGCATGGACTTCACAGCTGAAAAAAATCTCCAAAAGACCCCTGTTGGAAGTAAAATGTTTAGGGCTTGAGTTTTCTATTTTTAGCGTGGTCTCACTGATGAATTCTTCAGTGGTGTTTCATTTTGATGACTGAGTATAAAATCTGAAATTTATATTAGATCATATTAATATCTAATATTAATATTATATTAGCTAGTACCATAATATTATTAAGATTAAAATGTTTGAAAAAATAATATTCTGTTTCTTTAAATAGAGAGATGTGGCTGCATATGCTACAAGTAGACACAATTTTTTTTCTGTGGAGACTTTTACTGTAACTCATAATATAAAGTCTAGCTGTAAAGTAACAATGAGGATTACCTGTAAACATTTCAAGTGTGATAATAAGCCATACTTGGTGTTCCACAAAGAACATTCCACTTCTGAAATACTTACCCATATATATGGACACCTGCAAAACCTAAGTAATTTTGTAGCTACGATGTTTTTTTGTGGTGTTCCATGATGTAATTCTGTAAACTAATATATTTTATTACACAAACTTCCTTGTACTTAAGATAGTTGCCTCATGTCTGCACCTTTTTTATTCTGTTAAATATATTTGACAATTCATTTTGTTACGGATGACTTTCTTTATACAGCTATGTAGTAATAAAAAATTATTTTATTAGGAGGCATTAGGAGGCATACTTGTCACATTTCAATTGTAAATTAATTTTTCTGCGCTCCAAATGAGAAGTATCTGCATACATCTTTTAGAGTATGTACTGAAAAAAATTGTACTTTTTTAATAGTCAACTATTAGAAACTGTTTTGTAGTTTAACAATTATATTGCCCTTTTTTCTAAGTATGATCTAAGTTTTCTTTATATTTTAAAAAAGATTCCCAACTCTCCTCTCCCTTCCTCTCTACTCTCCTCCTCCTTCTCCTCCTTCTCCTCCTTCTCCTCCTTCTCCTCCTTCTCCTCCTTCTCCTCCTTCTCNCCTTCTCCTCCTTCTCCTCCTTCTCCTCCTTCTCCTCCTTCTCCTCCTTCTCCTCCTTCTCCTCCTTCTCCTCCTCGTCCTCCTCGTCCTCCTCCTTCTCCTTGTCCTCCTCGTCCTTGTCCACCTCCTTGTCCACCTCCTCCTTTCCTTGTCTTTTCCCCATAGAATCATAGAATGGTTTCTGTGGGAATGGAGCTTACTAGTCACCTGGTTCAAATTCCTGGCCATGGACAGGGACACTTTCCACCAGATCAGGTTGCTCTGAGCTCCGTCCAACCTGGCCTTGAACACTTCCAGGGCTGGGGCGGCTACAGTTTCTCTGGGCAGCCTGTGCCAGGGCCTTACCACCCTCACAGTAAAGAATTTCTTCGTAATACCTGATCAAAACATACTCTTTTTTTTTGAAACTATTCCCTCTTGTCCATGCTTTTGTAAATAGTCTCTCTCCATATTTCTTGTGGGTTACCCTTCAGGTAGAAGTCACCCCAAAACACTTTGTTTTCTAGAATGAACAATCCCGATTACCTTGTAGCAGAAGTGCTTCATCCCTCTGATCCGTCCTCTGGACTCATTCCAAGATATCCATGTCCTTCCTGTGCTGCGACCTCAGAGCTGGATGCAGCAGTGCAGGTGGAGTCTAACAAGAGTAGAATATATGGGGTTTTTTTCGTTTCAATAGGTGTATTCTGTGGTTTTTGTTAAATCTGAAAGTGTTACTGTGTGTATATTGCCAGGTAGAGAGTAAAAAGGTGCATAATCTTCTTTGATAACTTAAATTAAAAAAAACCCCCCTAATTAAAAAATACTCCAGCAGTTTTGTTATCAGCTCGAAAAGTTTTACATAGTTCAGTATTGACTAAGCAAAACTGAAATGTCCCGTGCAGCTCTGTAATATTTGTACTCTTACTGTGGAAAAAACCCAACCTGCTGTTCTGAGCTCATTCTGTGCTTTTGTGGCAGGCCTTTTCTTCTTGATTTCAGCTTTTATGCAGCTTTTCAAGCCTTACACTTGCATTAATTGATCTTAGAGTCTTCCCTTTCAAGTAACCATGTGGTTTAAAATCAAAATATCACTCACACAATAATTGCAGTGAGTAACAGTATTCAAATATCTCTTAGAGAAAAATCATGTTTAGCTCGGTTTGTTCTTTTCATCTCTGAGATGAAGAAAAATAACTACAAATCCACACAAAAAAATTTTAGAATGTTTTTGTATTCAGAGAGAAAGTCATATATCGCTTTCATCCTGCTGCAATCTAGATAAATGGGAATGAATTTGCTATGCATTTGCACTTCTTTCCTTTGTTATTTCTGTTGTTTTTATTATTAAGTAAAATTACACTTAACATTCCTGTGAGCAGTAAAGTGTAATAAAGCTTCAGCTGCTGTGCCGTCTGAGTCCTCCTTGTAATCATTTTGACCTAAAAATTTAAAACTCTATTACATTTTGGCTATGGTTTTTGTTCAGATTTATCATTTAACATGTAGCTTCAGGTGATGTTTTTATCTTCTGAAAGCTTAATGTTCCAATTGGCAAAAAGTAAAACCCTAGCCAAAATAAAAATGTCTTCCTACATTTGTTCTATACCCTGTCTGGACTTGCAACTATTTGAATAAAAGTAGTGCAAAACCTGTCTATAGGAGATGGGCTATTTGGCTTTTATTTATTTTTTAACTTTATTTTTTTCTTTGCAGCAATATAGACTCTACTACAGCTACTTCTTAATTTTTTTAGTTCTAGCTTACCTACAGTCATACAACAACAATGACAAAGAGACACCAAAAATGGCTCAGATTTTGTAAATAAAGCAGCCTTCTGTGTTGGGCTAGCTTTGTTTACCGTTCAGGTTTTTTTCCCCCACTACAAAGCTTTAACTCTTTGCAGTGTTAAAATAAAACTTCTGAACAACTTTTAGTAGGAACACTGAAATCCTGTGACCATCTTTGGGAAGTTAGCATTAGAGAAATTTGGGTACCTTAAAAGCTCAGAAAAATATGACTAAGTAATGTATGCATACAAATACCCCACAGGTGGATGCTAGGAGGATGGTGCCAGACTCTTTCCAGTGGTGCCCAGTGACAAGGCAAAGAGCAATGGCCGTAAATTAAAGCACAAGAATTTCCACCTCAACATGTGAAAGAACTTCTTTATACTGAGGGTGGCAGAGCTGTCGAGGGAGAGCATGGAGTCTCCCCTTCTGGAGACATTCCAATCCCTCTTGGACATGTTCCTTTGTCACCTGCTTCAGGTGGCCCTCCCAGGGCAGGGGGGTTAGACTGGATGATTTCCAGAGGTCCCTTCCAACCTGGACAGTCCTGTGATAAAGGATAGATGAATATTTTTATGACATAAATACAGGCCTATCAAAACATTAGACCTCAGAAAGAATAAGAAAGTCATTCACTCATCCTTTTAAGCTAATAAATTGCTAGAAAGATCTGAGTCAAATATTTCTGTTCATTGAAAATAAATGAAGGAACAGACTTCCACGACTGTACAAGTCCAAAATCAATGGTTCCTTATATTTACGGTGTTGTAATTGGAGCGGGAAATATAAAATTGAACATGTTTTAGGTGATGCAGCTTGAGGGAAGAGGAAATGGGTGAAGTTCTGAGTCAGAGCCACATAATGGTCATAATTACTTCAATACATTCAAGCTTTTTTTGAGGACACTAATTGTCTCAATCTGGTAAAAGATTTGTTATATAATTTACTTTACAAAAGTATTGCTGTGGTAGAGGAACAATAGAAACTTAATTCAAAATGGTCATTTTTCTACTCCGGTTCACTACATAGCACAAAACTTGCCATAATGTCATTTGGATGTTTTGCATTGGTATGTATGTATGTATGTATTGAGTCATCCATTAGTAAGATAAGAATATATTGTTTTACTTACTAAATAAGTTCAGAATTGGTCTGCATACTGCCAGTTGTTTAATTTTGTGGTCTTTTGAATAGAGTATGGAGTGCTTCCCCTGTAGATTCATGCTACAGTGTTTTTAACTCTTTTGAGCTATCTGTTAAACGTTTCACAGTTTGAGAGAGTAATTTGAGGTATTAATTTGTGCTGATTCTTTGCTTTTGGATGTCTTGAGAGATGTTCTGCTGTGCCCACAGGGCTTGCTTTTATTCATAAGGCTCCTTCTTATATGTAAAATTACAAATATTTCCAGTTTCAGTTTTGTCCTTCCAGCAAAAACCAGAGTGTATCCTGTGCCAGTTATTGCTTAGCTAATGCTGAAAGTACTACTCTATGTGTGTTGGATACTTTAGGCACTTACTTCAGTAAGATTTCTGTAACAGTGATACAATTAATTTTATAGACAAGATAGATTTGTGTCACAGGACATTGTGACACTGTTTGGTAAAGCTTAGTTCCAGAATGAATAATAACAGCTTGTCCTGTGTTTTGGAGTGTTTGAGGACATAATTTAATAAAGGCTCCAGCACAAAACCTTTGTTGTATCCTACTGATTTTTGCGTTTTGTGTGTTGGGGTGTCTGGT
>WAAE01006469.1:33422-71266 GCA_013400495.1 Nicator chloris | reverse complement strand
ATATATAATTTGATGGCAATAGTTTTTATTCTGGTTTCATGTTATTGGTATGATAGTGTAATCTGTATGCATTAGCTATTGGTATGATGCAGACAAAAAAAAATCCCAACTTGCTTCATTCATTTTTGTGACTGAGTAATGCTGGAACTTGGAGAGCACTGGGTGATCAGTGCCTACTAAAGTCAAAGCCACTGTTAGATGCCTCAAAACTCAAAAACTTTGGTATTTAAAATATGCCTTTATTTTGTCTTACGTCTTCAGTTTTGCTGTTTGTTTAATCTATGCTCCTTTTATATACCTTGAAAGTAGCCTTTTTCCATCTTTTAGTATTTATTCTGTGGCATGGCTTTTGAACTCTTGTACATCTGTAATGACTGTGCCCTGTGCCCTGGGATTCTAGTTAACTGTAACTTAAATCTAAAGTAACAGTATAATGGAGTTTAATTCCACTAATGCCCTTGGGCTACTTCACTCCCCCAAAACCGCCAATTTATTAACAGCAAAAGTCCTGAAGGCTCAGGTTTGTTCAGTTTTACCATAGGTCTTAAAGCATTCCCCTGACACTGGACTAAGCTTCAAGAAGAGGAAATTCTGCATCAGATTATGGTTGTGAGATGAAGGGAGAAGCATCCTACCTACATGGGCTCCCAGTAGTTCTACATGTTTGGAAGTATATTTTCCTCCTTTTTCCCGTGGTTTATAGCTCTGTTTCCCAGATAACTCAAGGTGGATTGCTACATGGCACCGTATTTTCTGATGTGATTAGGACTGTCGTGGTAAAGCCTGATGAGCTCTAGAAATAGCTTTACTGCGTGGGACCTCATGTAGACAGCTTTCATGTAGGGAAGACCACAGTGGGAAGATTTAAACCCGACCCCCCTTAAACTTGTTTGGATGAGAGGCAGTCCATTAAATAAGAATCAGCGTCTGTCATTCTCTTTCCTACGTCACCTGGAGAATCCCTGGGAATAATCAGAAAATCCCTTTGCGTCACTGCTCTGGCATGCAGGTGGAAAAGGCTGAAATGTGAGGAGTGGATTCAGGGTCAGAGGGGTAGGATCAATCACTCTGGAGATACAGCTAGTGGAAACTAGCCAGAAAATTATCATCTTCTGCTACACATGGCATTCTGAGAAACATGTGTTCTCTGTCTAGCACATGGAAACAAGCCCTCACAGATCACATAAAAGACTAAATGGTAAGATGTTCACTCCTCGGGAGAAGAGTGGGTCCCACCATGATATGTAATGTTTTAATACAAAGGGAAATTGAAATTAACTAATATTGTTTCATAACAAACAAGGTAAAAATCACAAAGAAATGCTTTAGAATATTTTCTCAGAAAATATTACAGCATGAATTGCAAAGTTTTAACCTCATGATGTGTAACTTCTGGCCCTGTGGACCCAGCTGTAGAACTCAAGCTTGTTGACGCAGACTTTCATATAACGTGAGGAGATTACACCTCAGGAAAGGACTTATATCAAAAAACTGAGAGTGGGGTAGGAACAACTGAACTAGTCAAATTAGACAGTGGAAAACAGAGAAAATAATTCTGTCTCCCTCTAAACTGACCCTTGTTTATGTCACATCTTGAATCCCTCTCCAGAAAAGTGCTTATGCTCTGTCTTGAAAAAGTAATCCTATTATGGATTTTAATTTACTTTACCAATTTCTTTGTGTCCTCACGTGCATGGGGCTCTGTCTGCTACATACAGTCCAAGTGTTGCTAGAGTTTTAAAAAGCTAGTCTTAAAAATGGATTGCAGCTTTAGGAGATCCTTCTAGGATTCTGCCTTTGCATTTTCTCTTTGTGTTTCAGCCGCCTGAGGTGCCCTGGGGCAGAATTCTTCTGTAGCATAAGTATTTATTCATATATGCCAGATGAGTATGGCATATATACCTTATATTTTTGCAAGTTTTGACTTTTTTGTGTTTGTTTTCCACTATAAGAAGTACATTTACCTATATTTGATCACTTATACTTACTTCATTTGATACAAGTTATTGGTCCCTCTGTGATCAATGTCATGGCAGAAAGCAGCAGCAACCATGGCAAAGGCTTCTAAATCAGTATAGTATTTCTTTATTTTGCCTGTCTGTAAAAGAAAACAGATAACTCTGAGTGTGTGTCTTCCTGAATTTTCCATCTGGAGTTAAAAGAATACTAATTAATGATTTTGGGGTTAATATTAGCAACATTACCATCAGCAGAGTAAACATTGTTTGTCCCACATTGAATCCATGTCTCCAGTTATGGTAAGTGATATCCCGATAACCCTTCCTGACTGTGTACATCCATCTTGTAAGGACCTATCAGGAGTAAAAGTGAGTCAGACAGCTGTTAATTGAAACAGAACAAAGGGATTCCCATTAAATAACTAGAATATACTATGAAATTACTTAATTGTGCCAGTTCTTTGGAAACAGATGTTTTGAAAACACTAATATTTTAGTATTGCCTACTTCTAGACTAAAGTATGTAAAACCAGCTATTTTTCTTCTATTTAAAAGTAAATATAAACAAGAAAATTAAACCAGACCTCAGCTGGAACTTTGAATTTTTCAACAACATTTATCTCAAAGAACAGTCGTATTCCACAAGTTATCAGGCCATGCTCTGTAACAGGAAAGTCACTGAAGCGGAATTCATACAGTTCTAAATCCTTTGGATCAGGTAATTCTTCCTTCTGTTAGGAAATACCAAAAACAAGGAGTTTTCTGTCAAGAACAAAGTTGGAAAAGCTTTTTAAACTTTCTTCAGTAGAAATATTGCTCAAGGACAGTATGTTTGCCATGTCTTCAAAGGCCTCAGGGGTCTAATGTGAACTAATGTGTATTAAATTATGAAATACAATCCTGATACTGCAAGCTTTTTTCTCAATAGATAAAAGCCTTGGGCAATTCCTGCTCTGAATTGCAATACAATGTGTTGTGACCATCTCAACATTACCTTGGTTTAGAAATCTTGGTCCTTAGAAATTCTGTTCCCTGGTATAAAATCCCATGATTCTCCCACTTTTAGCCTGATCTCAAGGCTACCTTCATCTTTTTCTCAACCAAATGAAATTGCCTGTTTTGTATATATGATATAGATTCACATTGAATAGCCTAACTGGTAATAGTGCTACTAGTGAACTGTTCTCTAATACTCTGCATCTCTCTCAAAGCCTAGGGAGAGCAGCATCATATTTTAAAGAATGTGTTGCAATCCAAACAAGAATTCTTCAAGGAGTCTGATGCAACACAAAAAATAGCTTATATTACGACAATGACTACCTTCCTCTTCAGTAGACTATAAAGGATCACTTTATGGAGAAAGAAAAAAGATGACTGAATGTATGCATATATTTCAACAAATAAGGCTGATCATCCCTTTCGTTCTCCCTGGGTTTTTCCTTTATATCTATGCAGATCTGAGATCAAGGACAAAGAAACCTAGACCAGTGTTGTTTTAAGACCCATTACTTGGTGAATCATCAGATCTAGAAACACCTGCTTTATCCTATTAGTTATCTGGGATTCCAGGTCTTATAATAGGATAAAGCACTTGCATCTAGCCTTGGCAGTGCAGAAGATATTAGACCTTTGAATTTGTGAATTCAAAATGTTGAAATCCACAATGCTGAAAGAACAAATTGCTTTTTGTAGATTTAAAAATTCATACCAGTATTATGGTTTTTTTAATTTAAAGCCTGTATCAGAATAATCCGATTTTGCTCTACCCATGGAGAAATTTTATACTGTCTATTATTTTTGAATATTTTCATGCTGCTAAATTAAATTTCCTTTAAAAGGCATGTGAAGCTACACACTGTCTGTTGATGTTTTTTTTTAATTTCACCACTTGCAAGCTGTGTGAGCATCTGCTGTGTGGAAGCCAGTAAAACATTAACATTCCAGCATGCACATATAGATAACTAAAAAGAGTTTTGTGAGATCTTTTCCCTATGGCTATGTGTACATTAGCAAATGTGGTGTAATAGGAGGAAATATGTGAAGTGGTTGGTACTGGAAGTCAATAGATTTGTGTATATTTTGACCTTTTTTCTTCGAACTAGCTCTGTTTTGATCCATTAACAGTGGAAGTTGATTCAGTGTTTTCATTCAGAGCACGCCTTCCTCTGAATCAGAGGTTTTTTCAGATAAAGTAGGCCAAATCATGTGCTCCAGGACAGCTAAAGTGCACTAAATGAGCAAAAATAAGAGCTTTCTTCCAAAGACACTGCCTTTCTAGATTGAAATACTGAGGCAGTCAGAGGACTGCACTACAAACTCATTTTTCTTTTAGTAGTAGCAGAATAGTAGAGCAGAGAACTCATTAGGTCAAATCTATTCTGTCACTGTGGAGTCATGGGTCACTGTCTTTAGTGACATTTTCCTACAGAAATGCAGGAAAAATGATCTGAAATTAAGTTTGTTCCACTGGACACTCCTACCTATGTTCTCTTACCAAGAATGAAATATCCCTTCCATTATTTTCAGAATTAAATAAATTAAATTCAGTTATAGATATACCATTTTCCCCTTGAATATTTTAAGGAATTTAACACTTTAAATGTTAATTAATATAAAAATGTCTATGTAACTCTGACTGTCCAAGTGTCTTGATGTACATTTGGGACAGAATGCTCCCCTGCAGGTAGCAGTGGGGTCTGCATAAAGAAGGAGAGAAGAGGTTGAGTATGTGTTACTAAATCAACTCTATCTAGCCTGTGGAACTGATAGATAACATTGATTGTACAAATCAGGATTGTGCCATACACAATCTTTTCTATGATGAGGACACATTACTATCTGATATAAATACACCACCAGAATTTTCAGTTTAATGACTTACCAAAATCCTGATTAGATCCTTTTGTTCACATTCATCTAAACTTTTTGCATTTAATTTCTCCTTGTATTTCTAAAAATAAAAAAAAGAAAGAAGATTCAGGTTTTGTGTAGTAAGTTTCCAATTTTAATTTTGTGTCTGTGGACAGAAACTTACCAGGATGGATTCAACTTCAGCAGGAGTGGCCTTTGTCTGGTACATAAGCATTTCCTGAGCAATATCTTTTCTGTTTTCAAGTTTGTTCATTTTGTCATAAGTGTCAGTATTTAAAACAGACCACCCCAGGAACTGTGTGAGAGTCTGCAACAAAGTCAAGCAAAGCAGAGGTGATGCCATGACAACAGAATGAACCTGACAAGTTGAACTCGAAGTTTTTGTAAAGTCCCATTTCTAGTAGTGCCCCTTGAAAAGCAAGGTGCTGCTCTACTTGTTAGAGGCCTTTATCTTCCTTCAGCCAGTTCGGTTTGCACTCACAGCTTCTAATGACGTTTGGCTCAGCCTAGTAATTAAGTAATTAATATTCCCATTTTATATACAGGACTTTGAGGCTTATGAAGCTTAAGTCAGGTGGGTGGACTTGGGTACACTGTGTAGCATCTTATCTTGCCTGAGTGCATGCGATTATGAATGCTCTGTGAACTCCCATGATCACAGGCTTGGCATCCACTGGCAAGCAGCACACCATACCTGCTTACCAACTGCTACTTAGGAGATGCTGACCATCATTAAAACGTCAAAGGATTAAAAGTAAAATTATAAGCAACTTTTTTTCATCACTGGAATGTAAATGATTACTCAAAAATTTTCAGTTTTATAAAGGGAGATAAAATCTCAGATTCTTAAGAAACTGCATTCTGAATAAGATAGACACTTGGCTAGATGTTAATATGGCCTACTTGAAAAATTTTTGACATATAAAAGGGACTTTTTACTGGAATATTTTTTTAACATCACATAGCTCCTCAAACCCTCTAATCCTATTAAGCTTACTTCAATGATCTGTTCATCATACTCATCAAAAGGTTTTCCATCTTTCCTATTGTAAAACGTTGCAACTCCCACAATTTCTTCTTTTTTGTTGACAATAGGCAATGACAAGACATTTTTGACAACCCATCCAGATTCATCCACTGGTCCTTTCTGTAGGAAAACCAAAAACCAGGAAATGTATATTTCTTTGAAAGTAATAATACAGCTATGGACATTAGCAGTGTAACAAAAGTATTTTGTTTGTGCATCACAATCAAATGAAAATTTATTTATACAATCCACTGTTTAACCAGTTAGTGGCAAGCACTACAATATTTTTTTACAATATTTTAGAATTATTAACATTACTGAATTTACCTGAAATGTGAAGTATTCATCTGCTGGTGCATTCATCATGTTACAAATCTGCAGCGTAAAGAAAATGACACATTCTTTAAATGGAATATAATGTTCATCAAAACTTGGTCTAATATTTTTAAAAGGAATATTTCTTTTCTAAGCTAGCAATAATGAGCATCCTAGCTAGCAACAGAAACTAAAACTCTTCCTCTTAAATTAGATGTGGTTATTCTAACAGACATCATTTTGGAATGTTTGTAGCAAAGTCCCTCACTGTCTCACAGTGCAAAAGCATAATGGTTAAGAAAATCACTTCCAGTTTAAAATGCCATGGGGGTTTCTAGAAAGAAATAATTGAGTACTAAGGGCTCTATTAAAAATGCCACAGCGTTACTCACAGTTGTCATACATCCTGACTTTGAATTACTATCTCTATGCAAGAAGATACAGGAAATTAGGAAAAATTTAAAACCTTGCAAGTGATGATTTTCTTACTTTGACATTATTGACATTTAGCACACCTGGAAAGTGACATCAGATACACACATTATTCCTCTGATATCACCACAATCTGAGGGAAATTATTCTGCTGTTTTCACCATTTGTGCTGAGGCCTTGTCTCCATCCAAAATACTGATTCAAATGATTTCACTGGAAACCAAAGGCACTGGAAGCATCATGGTATTTTTGTAGATTTTGGTCATGGGGAGGTTTGGGGGTTCTTTTGTTCAATCAGAATAACTGCAAGATTTAGAATGCTAGTTTTTAGTTTTGCTATGAACTTACAAGACCATTTTCAGCAACATATGTTGGCAATCCACTGACAAGACACCAGTGATCTGCTGGAGGTGACCTTTTGAGAGACAATAAATTAATTTATTTCTACGATGTAGACATGCTATTCTATCCCAGCAATATCTAATTACCACACATTCACAAGCTGCCAATGAATACTCACGGAATGACTTTGATTTCTTCTTGTCCATGTAACAGATAGTCAATAATCTTATAAAAGTTGACTTCCTAAATAAAAATATAAAAACATCTAGGTGACTTGTACAACTTCATTGTCAAACTTAAGATTCATAAAAAGAAAAATTAATATCCTCACTCGTCCATCGGGTGTCTTGGGGCCTTTGTAAGGCTCTGCCTCCCCGAGCCGGATTGGCCACTCATCATAGAACTCCTGAGAAAATGATACACAGGGGAAAAAGGAAAAAACAAGTCAGTTCTGTGTTCGTAGATAACATCACATCTGTGTATTACAGTTTGATTTTTATTTCTACATAGTTTACTATGGTCATATTTCAGATAATATTAAGAAAACATTGGTAATTATATTCCAGACAAGAAATGTTTGCCACCAAATTGCAGGCTATCTTATCCCTACGTAGTTGTACATCTTAATTGTTCTTTTAGCACATAGATATTTCTAAAGCAATAATTAGACCTGCGGCTCTACCCTTTCTCACCGGGAATGATGAATATGAAAAATTATTTCCGAATCGGCCTTTATGTTTATTTTGGTTGTATCCTTTGCCATACTTATATTTTGCAAGTAATCTGTGCTAAATTGTTATATTTTATATAAATTATCCCAAAGAGTTAGAAAGCATGGTAACTTTGTGTCTTGGAGACTTCACCTTAGGAGTTTCTAGCAAGTAGGACTAATAGTTGTTACCTTCTCTTTAGTCATGTCCAGCAGACCAACAGAGTATCTTTCACAGTTCAAATACATTCGGATAGTATACAGTGCTTTATGAAACTGTCGTTCTATATCTGTTAGCTCTTCAAAGACTTTGTTAGCAGACCACAAAAGCATCTATTTACAACAAAAGAGAAAGAGGATAATGTTCAGAACAGTAAGAAAACATAAACATATGAACTCTAGGCATTCCAGAATGAAATTACAGGGTGCATCACTGTTAACAAATTAAAAAAGAATAAATAGATTGTATCCCTACTTCAATAAGATTGGAAGAATATAAAATAGGAATGATAATTGCTTCAGAGAAAAATGAAGTATTTTTATTACAAATGCTTCTATACCTGGCTTCTTCGTGATTCAATATTGTAGAGATACGACGTATGATTATTTCTTAACATCAAAGATAGGAAGTTGAGGTATTTTTTAAATACCTAAAAATGACAAAGATCAAAAATAAGACAAAAGTATTAAATCAAGATCTGGAGTCACTCAAACTACTTATTGAACTTCGAGCTATATTATTATGTGACATTTTACCTCTTCATCCTCTTTTGAGAACTCAGGAGCATTTAATTTATTGAGTGCCATCACAACAGCAAGCACCTCTTTACCCTGTGTAATTGCAGTTGCCAACATATTGACTGTTTTATAACCAGTTTTTTTGTCCATAAAGTCAGAAAAATGGTTGTTCTGAAAGAAAAGGGAAAAAAATCACAAGTTTAATGCACAACAATTACCATGCCAAGAGCAAATGATCATTTCATTTGATAACTATGTAATGCTGTGAGCACTGTTTCACAGTGCAGTAGGTTTATACTTGAAAAATCCTGCTATGATTACTTAACCTTGCAGAGTTATATGTACAAGCTTAATTGAGGCATTGGTTATGAAGATAACTTCTGAAACCAAGTTCTGTGCAGGTCTTTATTATAATGCTGAGGAATTAAAAATGTGGGAAATATAGAATAAGTGAAATAACAATATGACCTTGTGACTACCTGTGAATCTAATATATATGGCTTGTGTTTTAGAGAATTACTTAATAGCTATGTTTTTATTATTATTTAATTATTTTAGTAAAGAAAAATCATTATGCATTTCCCTGATACAATAAGTACCTCCTGTCCTGTATAAAAATACTTATGGCAGAGAAGCATCCCCAGCAAGTATTCATCTGTCTGACCTGTTTCTTATTCCTTCCTGTCTGACACACTCCCATCCCTGTTGCTCCCAGCTCTACAGGCTCTTTTGGTGAAAGGAAAGGATATAGGTATAGGTATAGGATATAGGACCAGAGCTCCTTTTGTTGAGTGTGTGATCCTGTGGGAATAAGGCCATGTGACTAATGAATGAGCCACAACTCACTACTCCACATTTACATTTTCATCCTTAAAGCCAAATGCTGAGGAGTGTTTAGCGAAAGCTCTTATTTAATTTTTTTTTGTGCAAAAATACTGAGAAGCTAGTTCATGCTTCATGGAGAGCTGTTTTATTTCCTCATATCCGAGAAATTCTTGGTGTTTTCTTCAAAGGCTTTAGTGTTCTCTTTAATGTAATAAAAAAGGGATTTAAACATTCTCAGGGAATTCTGTTTGTCAAGGGTTCTTATGTTATGTTACGAAAATTCATCTAAATGAGATGAGTTATGAGTTGGAGGTTTGAAATCTGTTGATATACTGAGAAATGCCATGGTTCTACTAAGCAACTAAAATAGCCAGACTGTCTTCATGGAGCCTTTTTCATCCCCTCACATTTCACTGCTAACTTGTCAGTACTCAAACTTCTTCAGAGATGAGCACTCAACCCAATTCTGCATGTCTATCCCCAGAGCTGGGAAACATTGCTGCTATTCATTACTGCATTAGCTTTGGCAGCTGAGATCTGCGTGCTGCATCCCAAGGTGTCCTCCTTGCTGATAGGCTGGAGAATGTTGCAGGATGCCACATAATGGAACTTCAGCTTTCATAGATTATACATAAAGCTACTTAAAGAAAACCCCAAACAAATAAGCATTTTCTAGGTTATAAATCCAGCACGACAATGCTTGGAAACTCCAGAACTAAAATTGTTTATCTATTATTTGGATTTTTCCTCTTAATTTCCTTTTGCCCTCTTCCCTCTAGCAATTGTTTCTAGTATATGTTGAATTTATAGCATATACAACTTTAACGAAAAAGACAGAATTTTATGATGTCATCAGAATATTAGGGTTTGGGCTTTTTCCTTGTTTTTCATAGTCTTTAGGCAGTCCACCTTTTATGTTTGCATTTTATATTTCCTTCTAGGGCTGCATTTCAGTGAAACAAATTAAATGCCTGGAAGTAACTCTTAAATATTGTGTTTAAGCCGTGGGCTCTCTTACAGAGAATTGATTCCCCTAAGGACAGCCTATGTCATCCCCATAAATCTCATTTAATGTATCAAGCTTTATTTAGGTTCCTGGAAAGTGTAGCTGCTTTTGAATATTGTCCATGTGTAATGGGAATGCTTTCTCTGTTTCCAACAAACTCCCTGAGATGTTATTTTCTGTTTTTCTCAGAGAAAGATATAGGAGTAATATCTCATTTAACAGACATCCAGAGAAAATGCCAGATAATCTGTGTTTTCTGTGTAAGAATCAAATATTGTCCTGCAATCTGCTAAACAAGTATGTTATTACATGGAAATACTCAGTTTTCTGTGGGATGTATTTATTAGCTAGTGACACAACCACTCTGGATTTGGGTGTGGTTTTGAGCTTCAGGTTTTGGGCTTCTGACTGTTTTAGCCAATGAAAACGCAGGAAATCAGACAGGTAATTTGACCCAGTTTTGTAGTCCCTCTGGGTCACTAAGAGCATCTAGTGTTCCTGGTGAGGCCCAGGTTCCTGGGTTTAGGGTACTGTATTCTGCTGTGAAGGAATAAATAAACATTTCAGACACTCCTGGATTTCTGAACACTTAAAAGAGATCTGTAGACACCAAATTAGCTGAATCAGCAGGATTCAGCTGCTGTGTCTTACTTTGTTTAATAACTCTAGAATAAAGTTAAAAGCAGTGGTGATCAGAAGTGTTCAGAAGTCGCACTTTGGTAATGCAGTTTTTGCAAAAGATAGAAACATTTTATACAAGTCTCTGTTTAACAGAAAATTCAGTAATCACAAGCCATCCTGTGCCTAGATAGTGTGAAGTAGAAAGATAAAAATACCTTCTAATGCATTGGCAGCATTCCCACAGCACATAAAAAGACTCCTGTCTCACATGATTTGCATATATAAGCAAAACATTATGCTTAGATTTAGGCTTTTCATTATTGAATATTTTATATATAATTTCTAGGAGTTTTGAAGCCTTTATTTCCAACAGAGTTTTAAAAATATTTTCTCTTGGGAACATAAGCTCTTTGTTTTTTCCAAAGAAAATCCCTTTTCACAACATCTAAGAAATCATGTTCAGAGACAAATAAGCAAGAAATGTGTTCTGCAGTACCAGAGCCAGAAGAACACCTTGGTGCTTCCATCATTACATGAATGTGGACCCTTAGTCTACTTGAGCCTGATCTTATGAATCAAACTATCTTTTAGAGAAATATTTTAAACTTTCAGCTCTCAGTTTAATCACAAAATAGGCTTTAAAAGAGAAAAGAAATCTGCTGCTAACTTCCTAACTGTAGTACATTGGCAGACATTTCCTACCAGCTCCATTTAATGCTGAGAAACCAAGCCATTTACTAGACAATGATGAGTTCTTTAAACAGGGCCTAAGATATGCAACACATCCTGGATTTGCAGGAAGCCAGCACTAGCACTAGCTAGCACGACCAGCTAGCACAGCCCTTTTGATGGAGGAATGTTTCCTAATATCCAGTCTGAACCTCTCCAGGCACAACTTGAGGCCACTTCTTGTTATCCTATTATTTGCTAGTTGGGAGAAGAGGCTGACCTCCACCTTTCAGGGATTTATAGACACTGATAAGGTTCGTCTGAGCCTGCTTTTCTCCAGGCTCAACACCCTCAGCTACTTCAGACACTCCTCATAGGACTTGTGTTCCAGATCCTCCTTCAGCTTTGTCACCCTGCTCTGGAGATGCTCCAGCACCTCAATATGCTTCTTGTAATGAAGGGCCCACAACTGGATGCAGGATTCGATGTGTAGCCTCACCACTGCTCGGTACAGAGCAGCAGTCTCTGCCCCGGTCCTGCTGGCCACACTGTTTCTGATCCGAGCCAGGATGCCCTTGGCCTTCTTGCCCACCTGGGCACTGCTGGCTCATGTTCAGCTGCTGTTGATCAGCACCCCCAGGTCCTTTTCTGCCAGGCAGTTTTCCAGCCACTCCTCCCTGCAATGCTGCCTGCAGTTGAAGTGACCCAACACAACAAGGCATAAGACTTAATCCTGCAGGTGAGGTGATAGGGCCAAGATAGCAGATGCCTGTTTTCCACCTCTCTCCCCTTGTAAAGCACAGAGGAAGAAGGGGTTACTGTGACCCCTTGCAGTTATGATTATTTTGCTCCTATTGGATGGGATGTTCTGTGTTGGATAGATGAGCTCAGACTGCACATATTTCTTTGCATTATCTCCACATGTTTCTGGTTTTCTTTCTGGTAGTTTGACAGTATTTTCTTCTCTTCCTGATATTTTGTTCTTCCATTATCTTGCACTGGCTCAGAATTCTCAAAATTTTAACCACTTAATAGGTGGTATTCTCTCGCTATAATGCTTCATCTCTTACTTCTACTTAGCCTAATTTCAACTCACCAATGTTTTTGTTTTGTAATGATATAACTGAGTATGAATAGAAAATAAAAAGCACATACTACCATCTACCTGGCCCTTTCTTAGGCCATCCTCCAAAAATTACATCTTGTCAGGGATGTAAATTTCATTTTCAGATGTAACTTACTAGCTTTACAGAACAAATTGGCTTTGTTGTTGTCAACGTGACTAGAGTTCTGAAACTAAATCAAGGAGAAATTAATAAATATTTAACAGCACTTGGGGGGTTGAACTTTTCAATTATGTCACTGAAATGCCTGCTTGCTCTTTGCCATATGTAGTGACTATTTTGCAACTCCTTGAAATTGGATCTGTATTATATTGTGTTTTTTCACATGAAAAAAGAAAATTAGATGAAAGGGAGCTTTTAATTTTAATTTTTAATGTACATTTTTTTTCTTCAGTTTTGGAAACTTTCCTCTTAAAAAAGTAAATAAAGGAAAGAATTGGTTGGAGTTTTCTTCTGGAAGGCACAATTAATAGAAATTTGTTGCTGAGTTAAAATATTTTCCGGTAAATTGACTAAATCTTTGCCATTATAGAAGATTGGAATATGTTTCCATTTTTCCAGTTAATATTTTTTGAGTATGAATTTCTGACAATCTGGTGTTTATTATCAAGATAAGATAAAACGGAGGAGCCGACATTAACATTTACAGTGCATATTCTTCCCATGCAAAAAGCTACCTCAGAGAGCCTGGAGTCTGGGGACCACAACATCCACATAAATCTGAAACTCCTGTCAGTTTAGACAGGCCTGAAATTAAATTAGACAGGCCTCTTCCACTCTTGGGTTAAAGTGTAGAGCTGCTGTTCTGAAGCTGGATCAGCTTACAAAGGGATGATACCAATGCTTGCAACTTGAAGATGTGTTTAAGTTAATTTGTACCATAGGTTTCCAGTGGTTAAATTAGGTGCCACAACAATCACTCTTCTGGCTGCTTAATCTGAGTTGGAATCTCCCATGGTCCCTGGTTTCTTCACTTCACTGGGAGTTGTGAACTCCAGTGCAAGACCTCTAAAAACGAGGGCTGGTTATTTCAGTATCAAAATATTTCAACCTCTTTATAGATCTAATCCAAAAGCCTTCACTTCTTTTGAAGCAATTTCTCACCATTTTTGTAATGTTTTACTCAACCAAAAAAGAATATTATTTATTGAGTTTCCAGTCCTTAATTAAATCCTTGTCTTCAAATATCTCTGAATGAAAGGAATCGTGCAGTAATTTAAATAGTTTATGGATTAAAGCAAATATATAAAGTCTTTATTATTGGTTCTTACAAGCTGATAATGTGAGATTTTGATTCCCCCCAAAAAACATACTCCTTTTAGAACTATTTTTTAGTTATTTATTTCTTCATTTTATTTGGAAATAATGCATTGGAGAAAAATGTTAGGTAGTTGTACTCTCCTTTACAACATTGTCTGTGTTATTAGTTGCTGTTAAAAGAATATTAATGGACATATTATATTTTTCCTAGCCTATTGTTTTACTTTATAATATTTGATGTACACAGTCTGCTAGACCCTGTAAATAATGTGAGACAAATCATTAGGGTAATGGTCCTGCCTGGCCTCCTGTTTCTCACAACTATTAAATCCTGGATTAAATGCTATTAGCTCTCACAGTCAACAGGTCCATAATCTTGTGGGGAGGAGACTGCCTACTAAGTTAATTATTGAAGGTCTGTATCTTTTCCTCTGCTTTTCTTTTCTGGAGCATTAGTCAGGATGAGGAGCTTCCTCACGTTTACTGGTACCTTTCCAGTAGAAGAAGGAGATAATCTCTAAAGAACTGATTGCCAGGCATTAGAAGTGAAGTCTTTTTTTTTTTTTAATGATTTATTGATGTTGTGATCTTTTATTGCATTTACTTTTGTTATAAAGGGGTAATGATTGAAGCATGAAAATGTCATACCATGCATTTGTCAGTGTTGTCATGTACTTAAGACTTAAAAACTATCATGCTGTTTGGATATGGACCGTGTCAACAGTAAAAAGTGGCTAGACATAACATTTTTAAAGTACTATAGCCAACTAGAGGTAATCATTGTGCATTTTGTATTCTGACAAGGCACTAGGGGCAAAATTCTTCTCTGGCTTAACTAGAGAAGAATTTTTGTTCAGAATTTTGGTAGCAGACAGTCTTGTTTGGCTGAAGTGTGTATGTAGTGAACTGAAAAATAATTACCCTTTCTAAAATGTGATAAAGACTTCAGTGGCTGCCTATTTCTGCTGCCATGAACTAATTATACACTTTAAACATTACTGACTCAAGTTGCAGTTCTGGGTTTGCTATGGAGATAAAGATTCTGGTGACATAATTGCGAGCTCTGCTTGTATGAGGAGTGTGAACTTGGACATTGACTTTTTGTTCACAAAGAATGAAAATGCTGACATTTTTGAGATCTTTGTTTTTAAATATCAAACCTTGGTTCCAGAGAAGTCTCTGGGAGTTTTGCAATTATCTAATAAACAGTTGATATTCTGATGATATTTAGTTACCAAATTTAGATTAATGGGACCATAGTTGAATTGTATTTTTAAATGTGTACCTAATGGCATAGACCTCAGTAATCCTAAGAGAGTAAATGGGTGCCTAAGTAAAGATTACCTTAGAATGATTGAATAATAACAGACACTCAGTTAACATAAAATAATTTATGAGTGCAAAACACCTAGCAGAATCAGATGGACAGAAAAGTTCTCTTACTTAAGCATATATAAATAACATTTGTCACAACATTTTGAACAAATCCTACTGCAAACATAGAAATATTTGGTTAGCCCTGCTCTGGGCATCTCACACATAATGATATTAAGAAGCAGTGCAGTGTCTGATAGGAGGCACATCTTTCTTGATCCTCCTGATCTTTTCTCATGTAATCAGTCTTATGAACTTGGATGGATTATCCTCCAATCTCCCCACGTGGTGGTAAGAGGCAGTAAATCAGACACTTCTTGTCAGAACAGCAGCCATTGAAGAAAGGATATTAGTGGTCAGTTGAAAATGAACTGATTGTTTTCTCAAACCAGTCAGTCTTCTGTTTGCCCCTGTGATTCCTACTTACATCTGAGGCAGTTTATTGTATACTGGAACGTTATTTTCATATAAAAAAATATTCATTTGTTTCTGAGCTTTAAAAGTAGTCCTTTATAACTTTTAGCGTGATAGAATATATTATTTTTTGTTTACCTCCTGCAAAACATAGTTAACTGCAGTATATAAATATTTTGATTATTTACATGGAGCTTAGGACACTCTAGTGGTTTCTATCTCTAAAATATTCTGGAATTTTACATTGACTGTGTAGGAAATACTGAGAATCCAGACTGTCATCTTGATAACTATCTTAGCACCATTTGATTATGTCCAGATTTTCAACATAGGACTAAAAAGAAATGAAGATGCCAGAATTTGATCATGCAAGGTTATATTTTTAAAGATATCTTAAAATTCAAACCATGTTTACATTTCCCCATGTATTCCAGAGCATTTTCTAAAGCAGACCTCGTACATGCATGTTTCACTTTTGTTAGGTCAATCATCATTTTAATTAGCATTTGTAATAAATAATAATAAAGATTTACATAAAATTAATAACAAATAAATAAACTCTTATCGGCACCTTAAAGAAAGAAGGTGATTCAGCGCAGATTCAACAGGAACTTCAAAAATGTCAGAACATCTCTGACTCAATAATTTTCTTCTATAGATGGCTTTGAACAAAAAACTTGGATCCATACTAAAAATCAAACTCATTTCAAATCAAACACTGAAATGAAGCTGAACATGTATGTTGACATCATCTTCCTCTGTCCTCATTCACTTACTAATAAGGATACATCTTCATTACAAAAGCTGCAAATTAAATGATTCAGAGATGCATGTCTGGCAGCATGGAATGATAACAGAGAACACTTGCAAGCCCATACTGGGAAACAGAAGACAAGCCTGCCTTGTTCAGCAGAAACTCAGGTATTTAATGGTCTCTATTAATCTAATATTCTCCTCCATTATTATAGTCATTGACATTACAACTACTACAAGGACACTGAAAACACCTGACTAGGCTACATGATGTGGTTCTATCACATTTTAAGCCATCTCTGCTGATGCTTTTCTCCTATTATTAGTCTGGATTTCTGTCTCTGAGATTTTTCTGAAGAACAACTTTTTACCTCACGTCCTGGACAGGAAGCTTAGTAAGCAAATGCACAGAACCCCATTCCCCAAGAGAAGTCACTTACCTTTGTCACATCGGGTACATTAAAAAACTTCTTGGTATGAGCAACCCATCCCACTATCCCGATGTCCAGAGGAAAAACAGTCTCATTTTCTGGTTTCACCAAATTCTCCTCATATTTGGAAGTTGGAGTGATATCAAGAATCCTGGAGGCTACCTCTGGAATACCATTTCGGGAACGACAAATGAACAGACTACACCGATCAGCTGCCAGCAGCTGTGCCAGCCTCTGCAGGGTCTTGTGCACTATCTTTTCCATAACACATGCCTCATCCTGAATTTCTGTTACCAACTCAAAAATTATGTTACACTCCTCCAGACGGGACATGTCTTTGAAGCTGACTCCTTCCTTCACATCTCCAGGGTTCACGTTAAAGATACTTCCCACCACTTCTGGTCTCATTTTTCGGTCGAAATACTCCTTGGCAAACTGGGGATTGTTCTCCAAGTATTTTTCAACGGCATCTTTATTTACCTCACCCATTTTTGCTGGATTTTTCCTGGGATCTCTTTTAGAACTGCATCACCATCAAAGCAGGAATGGTAGCAAGAAGTCCTAACCTGTTACTAGTAAGAAAAATGTACTTTGTACATATTGTATAGCTCACAGACATAATACATTCATCTTCCTCTGTGGCTTCCAAGCCTTCTGATACTCTTGAGATATGACAGAAGGCACTGGCTTAGCATCTTCTTAGTGTGAGATCTTGGAGACCGCTAATTAAAGAGATGTCAGGACACTAAACCCCTGAGCATTCTTAGCTCATAAATCCTCAGGGAATCATTTTAACATTTTAAACTAACCAATTAATTCTTATAAAATTGTCTGATGTGTAGATATGTATAGCTATATGTTATCTCCTTCATTCACAGTATATCTACTGTACTGTGCAGACAGAAGTTCCTATTAGAACTTCATATGAGAAATTCCACCAAGATACTTACCCCACAATTTACACGTGCACAGACGTACACACGTGTATTTGTGAGAGGCACTTAAGGGCAGGAAAACAGAATGTTACGGAGAAATCTTTTAAAGGGTAGAACTTTGTTCTCCTTGAAATAGTCAGAAGATGATAGAAATTGGATTACTAAAAGTAAATAATTATGAAACTATACATTAATAAAATGAGTGAAATCTTTAAGACCTTACAGAAGTCTGAGCTTGCTCAAATGATTTACCTAGGTGAAGATGGAATAAAAGAATTAGAATTTGACTTAGCACAGCCAGATATGGCTTATTCTTTTTTTTTTTTCTTCAAAAAGAGAGGGCCAAAAGAAAGAATAAAATCAGAAAATTGATTAAATTCAAACCGAGTTGAGGAAACAGTAAAATTTTTATTATGTAAGCATAAATATCCAGTCAGGGTCTACACTTTCTTCAGAAAAAGTTGGAGATGTCTGCTCTATTAAATAGCACAAAAAGGATAATAACTGACAAATATTAGGCAAAGAGGGAATCTTGAGTCTGGTCATAAATATATCATAGATAATCATGTGTCTAAATAGATACAGATATATGGTTATACATGTTTAAAGTTTCCTGCCATTAGAAGTTCAACGTTACACACATGAATGGAAAAGGAATGGAGGAAAATGTTTTGAATTTGAGGAGCAAACATTCCAAAGCTACATAAGTGAGAAGGCTGAATTTAAGTGTCAACTATGACAGCAAATGATCTGTGTTCATTGAAATTGATCTGAATTTCAGCACAGTAGGAGAACTGCAGTACAATTAATCTTACTTCTGTTTATGGCATCTACATAGATCAGAAGCAATAAGAGATTCTTGATGTAAGAAAATAAAACATACACCCTTTGGCCATTCTTAATTTGAAAAGAGTATTGCCAAAGCACAACATCATCTGTCTGCCAGAAGCCACAGTGTTGACATTTGGTTTTATCAGCAGATCTCAAAGTATTAACATGGGCAACTGACACAGATGCTCTGGAGCATAAAGAACAGGTCACTGATAGATGCTCAATGACACCTAACATTACTTTTCCCTCTGACCATGATATTGAACACCATGTATGGCACTAATTTTTGCAGGACTGAAGATGCCCTACAGATTTAAAAAGGTATATGAAAATCAGCACATTACAAACACATTTTGGCCTGGCTCCTTTTCTCTTACTGGGTTGCTGCCCCCAGCAGCCTGGGGGACAGATCCTTCCCTGGTGGGTGTGTGAGTTTGCAGCACCTTCTTGACAGGTGACCCAGTGATAGGAACTTGTGGCAGCACAGAAGAGTGTTCCCACTATTGTATACACACAGAGTTTACAAAAAAACAGCAGAAGAAAGGCACATTTATTCTTACTCAATTTCAATATTAGTAATTTTAATATTTGATCAATACATATAAAAGCAGTAGAGACTTGAAAGAATTTTTTAGGTAACTACATGGAGTGAAATTATTTCTTGTCATCTTCCTAACTTCTAGCTCATTACTTTTTATTCTGCACTTTAAAAGAATAGGATGTTGAAGAGCCTCGATGAAATCATGTGAAGAAATAGTAATATTTTTTTTGCATTATGTGTTCAGTCATATTTTTTTACTGACTTTGGAACATTCCATATAATAGTTTCTTTGAAGCAGAAGGGACCTATAGAGGATCTGTCTCATGCCCAGTTAAAACATTCTAAAAAATTGACTTCTATGTAAGACTTACACATTCATCTTTATCACGTGATAAATCAGTTTAAACATCAATTCTTTATATTTTGATCACATTAATTCAGTGAAATAGAGTGGCATGTCACTCTCTGGAGGGACAATAAGTGAATGCAGGCAACCTGACCAAGTGATACTATTTTCTTTGGGCGCAGGGAGGTTGGGGATTTACATTTTTGTAAACTAACAAATTTAGTATCATTTTATTATCATTTTTTTTCTATGTGCAAGATCATCTAAAATGCTTATCATGCTTTCACCACATCTCCCTCATGCTCATCTGTTTTTACAAAGGATAAACTACACTATTTCTACTTTGAGAAAACAAATAAAGATGATTTTTTATTAGCTACTACTGCAAGGTGATACATTTTCTTTGTAATAAACTATTTCAGATGTATCTGGGCTGCCCCACAATCATTCTTATATCATAAAGCATTTCTTATTGTATTTTTCTTAATTTAGAGTCACTCTTAAAATTGCACTCCTATGCTGTCAGGTGTGAAATGACATGGAAAGAAATATCAGAAACCAATAGAAGTTCTTTGTGAAATGTTGTAATGAATTTTAAAGTTTCTCTGCTGGAATATGACATTTGTTTTCTGTTCTATCTCCTTTACTCTCCTTTTTTTTCCCACAGTATTGAACATTTTATCTTTTAGCTCTAAAGCTAATTCACATTTGTATTTAAACTTAATTTAATATCAGAGACTCTCAGAAGTATGTGTGCTTTGTGATTTTAATACATATGATGTCATTTGCCTTTGACGTTCATAGTACCTACCGAAATCAAACTATTTATGGAGTAGTTCTTAGTAGTAGACCATTCCTGAGCCCTTGTGATACATGGAAACTCCTAAGAAGGATAACTGACAGACATGGTTATTTAAATAGATTCAAGCAGCACGTAAATGTCAAAGGCATTTATAAGGTTTCCCAGTTCAGCTCAGTGTTTGTATCTGAATGTCTCTGCCCATCCTGATAGCAGTTAATGTGGTTTATTCAGTTAAGATTTTCTGAAAAAAACACATATCAAACCTGCTTATTTCAATTGCATGACTTGATGTGGTTAATATGGTCACTGTCTGAACATTGGAGATTCATATGTATAATCCAAGAAATTAATATTCAGAGTTGTTTTGGTTTTTTTTCTAAATGGATAGGTAGTGAGAATGGATTCTGTAGGTTTTTACAACAGGTACTGTTTGACCCTAACATAGCCAGGTTTTGGCACTGAAATGTTTTGGTGTCACTGACTTGGTATCTTCTGGGAACCCTTATAAACATCCTTAATTTCATGTGTCTTTTACAATAATTCTCTATCCCTTTTCTTACAAAAATAATCTTAAAAACATAAACATTGAAGATAGTAAGTTAACTGCTTTTTCTATAGAGCTGCAAATGTTTATGTTCTCTTAAAACTACCAATTATTAGCTCTGGGAAATCATGACATTAGTAATCAACAGAGATTATAGACTCTGGGGGAGATTTCCTAAAGTAAATAGCCGGTCTCTACTGTGAAGGGGTTGACCTGGGTTGCCAGATGCACTGCAGCTTTGACCAAAAGCTTGGATTTCTTCATAGCGTGGCATGAATTTTAGTATACAGACTAAGGCAAAAGGCAGCAGTCTTTTAATCTCAGCCATTCTCACATTTACTCCCTGGTGATCTCAGGTTACTTGACAAGTTTTTACTATTGAGAATGTTATTCAACACCTGCTGAGAACAGTCTGACTGTCTTCTTCATGCCCTCCTGTCAGGCATGTATGTTGTTAAGATCCCCTCAAACCTTTTTTGGCTGAAGAGTTCCAGCTCTCTCAGTCTCTATTTCTGTCAGATCCTCCTGTTGCTTTGTGATCTTTGTGGTTCATTGCTGGACTCACTTCATCATGTCTGTGTCTTCCATCATTTATAATTTAGAGCTCTTCTCACCTGGCTGGCCAGCCTGTTGGAGAACTTTAGAGCTTTGTTTCAAATTGTTTCCAGATTAGTAATATGCACAGAAAAAAATCAATTCAGAATCACAACCCTCAGAAAGACTTGCTAAAGCAAGTACAGGTACCATTTTAAGCTAGTTTTGTTAGTAAATACTGTTTGTAAAGAGTTCAGTGCAAATTTACTCCCTAAACAAAATGGCGCGTCATTAAATTACAAAAACAAGTAGTACACAGGCTGACATGGCGCAAAGGGCAATCTTTTCTATTCCGTTCTGTCCTTGACCTCTGTACTCAGACTGCCACCAAGAGGATCAGTTGTGATGGCGACAGTGTACACTGTTGTCCCTTGCAAAGTACACGGAGCTCCTTGGCTCAGCTCATGCCATTTGTTGTTGATGTAAGCCTGGTTTCACAGGGCAGTGGCTGCGCTTGCATCCCCTGCTCTGTGCACACAGTGGTCATTCATTTGCCTGCAAATCTGCCTCTGAGAGTCTAATGGATACCCATGTTTGTGAATGGCATTCTATAAATAAACAATCAAGAGAAGACAGCAAAAAGTCTTTCAATCTATGTGTAGTCTGGCTGGAACGGGTGAGCCATTTCCTACTAGTGGTTTTTGAATCAACTTTCTCCTAAGAGCTCAACTTATTCTTGTGAATAAAAATAAAATTTTAGTTCTTTTAATATATAAAGCTTGAAAGTTGCAGTGTTTAAAATGTTTTAAATAGTAATTTGACGTTTCTTCCTCTTTAAGTGATTTTAAAAGATAAAATAATTCCTACAATGAAAGTTTTTTTCCAGCCATTTCCTTCCATATTTTTCCTTGCTATAACTAATTGAGAATATTGCAGAATTTTACATGCTATTAATGTAGAAAATAATCCAGTCACAGAATCACTGGCAGAAGTTAGCCCCTTTTCTGTCCTCTTGGCAAAATTCAAAGGTAGAAGACCTTCTTTCCCTCTTATTAAATATAGTTCCAAAAAATACATAGTGACTTTAAAAAAAATTTCTGTAATATTCATAATATGCTGCCAGCCTCAGGTATCAGAAGTCATGTATAAAATTTATCAATATTTAAATCATTTATCAATATTTTAATAATTCTCTTAAATATACTTGTCTGAGCTCTCCCAGAACCTAGAAATCCTTGGATATGAGTGACTTGATCTATGAATATTCCTCTCAGATTCAGCTGAAAGCCTGGCCCAAGTTCCCTTCATTTGCATGAGAAGTATAAATCTGTGAGGTGAATATCTAGGTCTGGATGAGGATCACTCGCTGACATCATTTCTCAAGCACACCCAGAGCCCAATCAATCCAAATGATATTTAACTGAGGCAAAGTTTACTCTGTTTATGAGTTTACACAGTTCTGCTGGCGCTGCTGTATCTCTTAGGGCTGAGGAAGAATTCACCCTTGAATTGCCACAGCGATGTTCATCTGCCAGAAACCTTCCATTCCTCCCCCAACACACCCTGATCTAGACATAACCAACAACAGAGTAGCCTTTTTGCCTAAAAACTTTGTCCCACTGAACCAAGGAAGTGCTTCTTCTGTAACTCTGAAAGGACTTCACCAATGTAAGCTGTGTCTCCGGCAGGCAGTACTGGAGGTATAGCTAAAGCAGAGGAGGCAGAGCCCAACTCCCTGTGTAACCTTCATGGCATTCTGACTTGCCCAGCTTCTCTTCTGCTCTTGTTGAAATCTGACTGGGAAATACTGGTGTGATTTCACTGTAGCTGCACTGCCCAAATTCCCAATGATAACACATCAACAGAAGAGTTTCCTTGGGCATTGTCTAGAGTTTGTAAAAATCCCAGACTTGAGGACCTGAATGAGTGCAAGTTTGAATTACTAAGTCTGTCAGGCACCTCCACCAGGTCTGAGTTGTCAAATATTGCAGAGTCAGTGGAGGTACACAATTAAAGAAATGCTGTGCCATGGCTTATACAAAATTATGTTTCTGATTTCGATTTATTACATCAGATTAATTTAGGAGACTGGAACATCTCTTGCACACATTTAGAATTGATCTTATTAAAACTTGTTAACAGAAATAATGTTTTGTTTCATTGATATCTGGTTTCATTTCCTGTCTGTAAATCTGCTGACAACAGCAGTATGTATAACAGGAACACTGACCTAGATTTTCAGAGGTGGTCAAATCTCACCAGGTTTTGACTTATGTGGATGAGTGACTGTAGACTCCTTTGAAAACATCATAGACAATTATGCTATTGAAAAACTTTATAAGAATAGATTTGATCCTGCAAGAACCTCTCTGGTAACATAAAGCAGTATGCAGATTTTTGAACAGGAAAAACTTAGGAGAAATTATGATATTTCACAAATTGCCAGAGAATAAAGAAATAATTGTTTTCTTTGGTATTAAATAAAGTAATAGATTCAAAGCTTATGAATTAAGCTATAATCCATCTGATTGCTATCAGTCATGTGAGACACTGAACAAAGAAAATCCATGTTGATTGTGGTCTTGTTCATATGATGAATTCATATATTAAGACCAATGAATGTTTTGTAAAGGTTTTATAAAAATGTACATATATCACTGGTGTCACCATTGCCAGACTAGAGCAAGATTCTGAAAGTCACCAGAAGAATAGAGTTTACTTTTTCTCTTCAGTCTTTGTAGGAATTAGCAAATTTGAAGATCTCAGCTTAAAAATGGAAATGCTGACTTATTGCAAAACTACCACTGAAAGTTTCAGGACAATTAAAATATATACACCCTTCTAGTTCCTGTGTTAAATATGTTATTTACTATGAATAGAAGCTTAATATTGAATATAGTGGGATTTTTAGTGTCTGATGTTCTCCAGGAAATCAGAGGCAGACATGGAACAGCCCTGAGCAATAGATGTTTGAGAAAGAGAACAAAACACTCACTGTGCAAAATCCCCCCAACATAAAGCAGAAAAGGAAAATAAATCAATCAGATTGTTTTCATTATATATGAGAAGAGATTGTACAGGACAGCAACAGTAAGAAGTTAATATTTTTATAAATGTATGAAAGGAATATTAAATAAACTTCTGGGAAAGGCCATGGTGAATAAATTGGTTAAAGCTGTACATTGGCTGCTATTGAGGTATTTTTTATACTACATTGGTATCTCCATATTTAAAGTATATTTTTACTTGATTTTTAAAGTAGTGAATACCGGCCTTTCAAATAAAAGGCTTCTGCCTTTATTCTTTAAAAAAAATGGGAGGTGAAAAAAGTAGGTGAATTAGTTCACTTGGTAGCAATCATTCCTATCCTGCTCTGGTTACATGCCTAGAAAATAATTAACAAATTTTCTCTAATGCTTCCTAAAGATGTTGAAACTAGAGAACAAATATTGACTGAGAGGCAGCAAAACTTGCCTGGACAGGAGAAAATCATGGTTTATATAACTGAAAACAGTTTGCCAAAAACAGAAGAGAAATTATGGAATATCTGATTTAAAATTAATCAGATGTCAAAATGGCCAGATGTGGTGTGTACATGCACTTGGGTATTTGCAGGCCACACTTAAGTCCTGCTACCACATAAAAGGGGTCTTGCACCATCCTGAGGATCTGAAGGGCCCCCATTCGTGTTGCTGGGAGCTGCTCAGGAGATGGTTTAGTACCCAAGAGGGCCTTTTGGAAGCGAGAGGGAACCAGTCATGAGGACCTGGAGAGGTTCTGGCATGAGCAGAAACTTGCAAGTATTATGTTTACCACTGTTTATCAGGTAAAAGAGGAAAGGACTTTGGGGAGGAGGTGGAGGAAACAAGTCTGCACCTTGTAACTGGGTCGAGCATATTGGGTAAGATGGATTTTGGACTGAAGTGTGTAAAATCACAGCGGAGGTGGAGGCAGTTCACTCTCCCCATGCAAAGGTGGGATGCCTCTCATTCCATTTGTTCTCCCCACACATGTGCACACCCCTTCCCCCAGGTGTGAGCTCTGCTATTGGGTTGGGAAAAGCAAAGAGAGGCATTTGTTCCTAGTGCCTGCTTGGCTGCAGATCAGGGTCAAAGACCACCTGAGCCCATGGGTGTTACGCAAGAGGCTGTTATGAAGGGGCCCCAGGCTGTAGCATCCATCAGCCCGCCTCCCTGCTGCCTCTCCAGTGCTGGCTCCGTGGCTCAGCAGGTTGCGAAAGCCCCAGGAGTACATAAAGCAGTGCCTGGCTGGGCACTGCCACCACCACCAACACTTGGGCTCTCAAGAGGCTCCAGAGACCGGCACTGTCTGTAAGGGACCCTGCTGTTGTGGGCTGGGGACAACCAGGAGCCTTGCCTGCACATGCATCAGGGAAAGCTGCATGACACCCTGGCGACCTGTTAGGGCAGCCTTCCTCCCTTCACTTGTGCCCCTTCTGATGCTATTCTCTGTTTGCCGCAGGGACAGGATGGCCCACACAGAGAGAGCTCTGCCTTGGCTGCTGCTGCTGTTACTGGCCTTGCTGGGCAGAAGCACTGCAGAGCGGGACTGCCGAGTAAGCAGCTTCAAAGTAAAGGAGAACTCTGACAAGACCAGGGTAAATCTTCTTTTTTCTCCTGGATCTGTGATGTCTTGCATAGCTCTTTCCAGTACAAAATTTGGCATTCAGTAGCACCGGTGTGGTCACATTTCAAAGTCACAGACCGTAATACTGAGAAACAGCTAAAGTGTGTGATGTCCACACCTGCACAGATGCTGGATCCTGATGCACCTGATAAAGGAATACTGCAGAAACTGAGTTTTAGCAGACTGGTTTCAAACTGTAGGGTATAAGCAGAAGGAGTGTACTGACTTGGTTGTTTCTATGAAAAATTAATACTCTGGTGTTTTCAGACACCATTGCAAGGAAAAAAATATACATAGATCTGTCAAGATCTGCCACTTGTTATTCCCTTTCCCACTAAATTTTGTATTCCTTATAGTGGACAGCTGCAGATACAGATAAGATTACCAAAACAAGTCAGTATTTCCACAAATTATGACTGCACTAGGATGTATTGATGGCTTTATGCTGTTGAAACAGTTAGATTTGTTTCTTAGGTACACCTTTGAGGCATGTGTCAAAGATCTGCATGCTCTTCCTTCTGTCACCTCCCCTATTCTGTACTGTCTGGTTGTAACATTTCCACTGTCTAGGTCTAACTGCAGCCTTTATTTCTTTGCAGTACAGTGGCACCTGGTATGCTATGGCAAAAAAAGATCCTGAGGGGCTGTTTCTGCAGGACAATGTGGTAGCCCAGTTCACCGTAGATGAGAATGGACAAATGACTGCCACTGCAAAGGGCAGAGTCAGACTCTTCAAGTAAGCTGTTTACCATTCTCCTCTTGTTCCATTTCGCTAAGCTACTGCTCCAATGCTACCTGCTATCCCTGTGCTAGTCACAATGAACCTGTGCTCTTAGACTGGAATGTGATATTTTCTTTGTCTCTGGCTACAGTAACTGGGATGTCTGTGCTGACATGATCGGCTCTTTCACTGACACAGAGGATCCTGCCAAGTTCAAGATGAAGTACTGGGGTGTTGCCTCTTTTCTGCAGAAAGGAAGTGAGTACTTAACTATAGAAGACGCAGAACTACTTGGAAGACTAGTTATGTTGTATGTGCATGCTGGAGAAGGAAAAAGTACTGTTGAATTTCTTAAACACACTTAAAAGACACACTAACTATCATACTGCAAGGCTTTATGTGAACAAGGTAATCACTACTTTTTATATGGGACAGCTGGTTGGCTTTCTTTAAACAAGTGAAGACCTGGCCTTTGTATATCTTTGTATTTCTTTTGTTTGTTACCCAACACTATAATTGAAGGCCACTGTTTGGAAAGAAATGAAAGGCAGATGAAGTATTTTAAGACTTGTTTTAGTTCAGAACTCAGTTACCAGATGCTTCTGTTCTCTCTGAAGTCTGATGTCAGAGCTGGCCAAGCAGGGAAGAGGATTTCGAAAATGTTATTTTGTTTGGTCTTGTGTCTGCAAATGTAGAGATTTATCTGTTTTAACAGACAAATATGATCATATGCATATATGGATATAGTTTTATGTCATCTCTCACATCCTACGCAAAATCAGTTCCTTGAGCCAAGTAGAGATTTGGAAGCTCTGTAGCTCAAGACATTTCCTTGGACTGTTTCCAAGAGAAGCAGGTAGAATTTGGAACTGACAAGAGCTCCATTCCACTCAAAGACACATGCATGTTTTAGATGCCAATTTGTCTTAAATAGTTCCCAGGTCTCCTCACAATATGCTGCTCAGTCGTGGGTTCTTCAGATTGCTGGCTGACCCCAAACTTTACCCTTCTGAAAAGTCTAGTGTGCCCCCAAAGGAGAAAAGGGGAAGACAACAGTGTTGCCTTCACCAGTGCAGATGTACTGCAAGGGAGAATCTTTTGCTCCAGGAGAGGAAGTTGCAGATATGTCAGGTTTTACTGCAAACACTGAAACAGCCTCACTTCTGTTAGAACAGAGTGTCTGTGTAACCAGGTTTCTGTCGGGTTACATAGTTAAAAAGTTAAGAATTCTCTGAAGTTGGAACTATGTTCTAAGAAGAGGGTTTATTGCAGAACTTGTAGCAAATACACTTCTAATACATGTGCAAATTGCATGATAATATTTTCCTTAAAAATAGAGTCTAAGTAACATTGCTGGTAGGAAAATATTTATGGGTTTGAGCCATCTCGAGCAGGCCTAGCATGTCTGTCTTTGTTTTCTTTTAAAAAATAACATGGAATTAAATACTGGAAACAGGAATAAATGAAAAGCCATCTGTTATAATTTGTTCCAATCTTCATCTTAGTATTTTCTTTAGAGTTATGGCAGCAATCCTTTGTGATTTCCTAGATTTCACTGGTGTCTCTAACACTTTTCCTTCTTTGCTATGATTTCTTTCAGATGATGATCACTGGGTAGTGGACACAGATTACGATACGTATGCTCTTCATTACTCCTGTCGCCAACTAAATGCAGATGGCACCTGTGCTGATAGCTACTCCTTTGTGTTCTCCCGGGACCCCAAGGGATTGCCTCCAGATGCACAGAAAATTGTCAGACAAAGGCAGATAGACCTCTGTTTGGACAGAAAATACAGAGTTATCCATCATAATGGTGAGAATGTTTTTTTTTCTGAAGAATTTTATTTCAGGGTTTAAGGACTAAAGCACTGGGATTCTCTTGTTCATTAGATATCAAATGCATAAAGTCTTTTGCTTAGTGGCTGTAACATTGTCTTTTGAAAACTGGAGCTTGTCGTAAGTTATTTCCAATTTTACTTCCCTTACCTGAAGGAGAGTTGAGGTGCATAGATTTACATGCAGCATATCAGATCAGCTGAAACAGTAATCAGAGGAAGTTGTAAAACAATCAAATCAATGTAGTGTGAGTAAACATGGTAAGGATGAAATTCATAGCTACAGTAAAAAGTAACTGGGCAGCTTTTATCAGCTCTCTTTGCCTTTGTTCAAACACTTTTTTTGCAAAATTCTTCAGAAAGGCTTTTAAGGAATATAGAAGTCTCAGAAACGATACCTTATAGAAGACCCTTTATCACAAGTCCTCATGCCAGCTTTCACAAAGAGCTGTGGAAGAGGGACATAGCCTTCATACGGGAAGCATGACACTATCTTGAGTCATAGTCAGGCTGAGCTTATAACACAGGCAATTAGCTCACTTATGCTCAAGCATATTACAAAAAGCCAAATGGTAATAATCTGTAAGAAACCATAATGTACTTACTGATAAGAATTACACACACAGTGGGGAATCGTAAAGAGTGAAGGAGAAAAATCAAAATATTTAGAACAAAAAAATATACTAGTACCTCTCCCTACTTCCTCCCCACCCCTGACATCCTGGAAGACATGCTATCTATGAAAGACTTGACTGGTGAATCAGATGAATGGGAACTCCCAATGTAACAATATGAGCAAAAGAGTTAATACCATTCTTGGATGCGTAAACCAAGACTCACATGAGATTGTTGTGCTTGGTATAGATCTAATTGCTACGTCACATTTGGTGACAAGCATAACTGGAATAAGTACTGAGGATTTATTAGTAGTTTCAAAGAAGAGCAGAGAAAATGATTGAAAGTTTGTAAAATGTGTCCTCTAGTGAGTGCTTCAAAGATTTTAATCTTTTCTCATTAGAAAGAGGTTAAAGGCTGACCTGAGCAAAGTCTGTGCTTGTCTACACAAGCAATAGGAATTGGATAGAAAAGGACTTGCAAACACAGAAATAATACATTTAAATTGATGGAACTTTAAACTGGACACATTCAGACCAGAAATAAACAGCCATTTGTTTAACTCCAAAGGTTATTAACCTTTGGAACAGTTTACCAAGACCTGTTGTATGTTCTTCATCACTGAAATCTGTAAATCAAGATTAAAGGCTTTTCTCAATGACAGGCTAGAACAAACTGGGATTGACTGAAGGAACTTTTGAGTCTTATAAAGAAAGTCAGAACAGATGAGCAAAGTCAGCTGTTGTGGCCCTATTATCTGTTCATCTTACCCATAAACACAGAGTAATATATTGCTGTGTTGTAAAGCAGTATGCTGATAACAGGGTGCCTTGAAGAACAGGGTGCTACTCTGCTAAAGTAGCTGGTGTTTACAGTACTCATCAGTGTGTCTGACAACAATGAAAAAAAATTTGTCTTTAAGAATTTGGAGACAACATAAGTCAGGTGAGACTTAGAACAGTCAAGAATAAGAGACATCATAAATGCAAATGGAATCAGCTTCTGTGAATAACTTTATGATCGCATAAATGGTAGGACAGAAAAGAAACAATGTCATTATATAAATTGATGATACTTTTCTGTTTTGAATCCTGCATTCCCTGCTTTTCAAATGAAGTCCAGCAGGAATAAAAATTTCTGAAAATGAGAAAGTGAAATAATCAGATGTTTAGGGCTAGTCTATTAAATCTAAGATAATTTAAAAGTTGATCATGCTTCCTCTAGTTTGTTATAGATATCAAATATCTAATCTAGCAAGTCACACTGTTCTTTGTTTGCTATCCTAATTTATACTCATATGTTAGGTGTTGAGTGCAGTGTCTGATATGACTGGGTGTACTTCCTAGTTTGCAAATGGAAAATAGGAGTCTGGGTACTATTTTATTAAGGATTATGCCAGAGTTTATAAGCCCAGCACCAAAGTATAAATTAAAATTAAAGCCAGCAAATTTGCATTTTCCCCTTTATTGATCAGGACCCTATCATTAGTTGAGTCTGAATTCTCCAGTATCATTAAGCCAAAGTTCCTGAAAAGCAAGCACATTTGGGACTGAGGGAATGATTGTGAGCTAAACTGAAAAAAAAAACCAGAAACCCTTGGAAGCTTCACATCAGAAACTCTTACAAAATTTGCTTAATTCCTTATGTGTGGACTGGAAGCCGTACTACTTCAGTTTTAACTCTGCTATTAAGAGCTACAGAATTATTACCAAAACAAACCAATTGTTTGCACTGACCTGCATCCAATTGTTACTGTGATAAAATTCTGACTGATGTTAGTAAATGCTCCAAGAATAGGCTAGTATCTGTTGTTAATTGTGCACACTCTGCCCATGTCTTGCAGTTAATTGTGTGTGTGTGTGTGTGTGTCCCCTCAAATAATACAAAACTTACCTTGATTTTTTTTAAAAATTAAAACATCTGTACTGGCTGTTCAAGGCAAAAGAGAAGCCTAGGAAATGAAAGGTTTTTTTCTAATTCACACTGAATTTATGATGGTAGCTCCTTCTCAAATATAGCTCAAGCTATGATACACTTAGTCTCTCAGAGTAGAAGCTCAGGTAACTTTAAGCTGTGTAATGTCAGTGTCAATATGAAGTGAGAGTACTTGTAAATACAGTGTCATGTCAGTGGACTTGAAACCTGAATCTGCTGTTAACATTTGCTAGAAGCAAAAATTATGAAATAAAGAGTGGTATATTCCTTCTACTTTACTATTGCCGTTAGAAGTTTTGGGGGTCAGGAGATTCTTACTTTGTTGAAAAGCATTCTTAAATTCTTTTTAGTCAAATAACTAGAAGCTTGTTAAAGTATAGACCCTTTTATCACTGAAAGATACTCTTTTATCACTGATCGGCCCGGTACCTTGTCTGCAAAAGCATTAAAATGCTCAGGAGAGGTGTAACAGATTGGATGAATTCCTATTTTATTCTGAGTTGGAAATTCCTTGAATTTATAAATTGCAGAGTAAGGTAATGGCATTATTATTACAAGTAACAGACTGCTTGACTCAAGAGCATTTTAAAGAAATTAGATATGTATGTATTTTAAATTTGGCGAAAGTTTGTGTAATTAAATTTTGTCTAGAGTGGTTGACAAACACAGCTGTCGTTTTTGTGTTTCAGGATTTTGCTCTTAAGGAGATCCAACCCTGTGGAAAGAAACCATGCAACAGCACCATGAATGTAAAGTTAACACATTGATCATGTGTTCTCTGGAAAATGCTTTGAATGGCTTCATTTAGATTTTCAATATATTTATCTGAGCTGTGTAGCTCACCATGTTAATAAATGAATGAAACATTTTAATAAACTTGGATTACAGGGGATACAAATTGTATGCAAATCTGTAAATATGTAGACATTGGTTTCATTAGTAGCCTGTTAGTGCACTATTTTGAGCTGGTGACACATGGTGATAATTAAGAATTTAATCTTGCTTTTTTTAGTGGTTTCAATTTCTGACTAAAAGAGTATTTATCGTAAACCTCCAAGTATATGTATTTTCTTTTCAAATAGAACATTATATTTTCTCTATAAAATACTGGAAATCATTTAGAAAAGAAAAAGGAATTTCAGTGACCCTATATATCACTAATTAACTTTATTATATGACTAGTGAAGACATAAAAAATACGCATCTTTTTAAAAGAACTATTTTACACATGACAATTAACCATTTATTTATTTATTTTTTCTTTACTTATAAATTCACATGTATTAAGTCCATATTTTTGAGATGGAACCAAAGTGGTCATTTACTTGGTGATAACACATGTTAATTATCTTGTTTCAGTTACTCTGCTCAAACCTGTGTTCAGGCAGTCAGTTATTGAAGTGTTCAATCAACTTCCCTTTAAAAACTGGATTAAAAAAAGCAGATACTTTCTGAGGATGAACATTTTCACTACAACGGTTAAAGTACTTAATTCAACTACTTTACATTCACCAAGTTCACTGCCATATTTCTATTTATTTCAGCGTAAGAGCAGATTTCAATCCATTGGATTAAATTTTCCAAATCTTACTGAGACAAAGCAATGAAGTCAAAAGAATTTTACCTGCAGGAACTAAAAATACATATTTAGCTTTTTCCCTCCTCCTCTGGCATGTAATACTATAACATAATGACCTATGTGACCTGGAACAGCACAGAAAAAAATCCAAAGTGTGGCACAGCCAGACTTTAAATAATTATCTGGTAATGAAAGACAAATGTGGCTGTTCATGGTTACTTCTTCTTGCAGTGGTTTCTGTACCTGCTCCATGCCTTTCAGGGTTCCCTGTACAACAGAGAAGAATTTCCTGACATTTACGTCTGAAATGGGCAACATTATACAGAATTGGATTGACAGCAGAGTTGGCAAAAGTGAATACCGCTATCCAAAAAAAAACTGATGGCAAAATATTTAAATCTTTTTTGAAGTTCTGAACTAAAATTAAAAAAATAATTACTATTATTGGGCTCCACATAACGAAGAAAGAGATCATCAACAGAAAAAGGGCTCGGAATAGTTTGTAGTCTTGCCGGGAAACACGAATCTGATGATGTTCTGAGTAGGCTAAACCAGCGTTTAAACTCCTTCTTGATGCTTTTGTAATCTGCAGTAAAAGAGAAGAAAGCAACTTCCACTGAAACACATTTCTACAACTGAAAAAGTAAATCTTGGCACATGATGTTTCTTTTGAAAAGTGACTACAAAAAATGCATTGCAGAATTCATTGGTACTTTTTGTCAATGGTTCCATTTCAAATGTTCTCACTTCACTAGCAATTCTTTTTCCTCTCATCTGTGAACTCATCTCAATATTAGGCAAAGAGGTTGTTCTTTTCATGGCTCTCTACTAGTCACAAATACATTTCAGCATAAAACAGTCTTAATTACTCATGAAATCCCATTAAATTCACATTATGACCTCATTTGTTCTATCTAAAGAAACCCATTGATTTTTTTCACAAGTGCAAACTGGAACATAGTTAACAATCCTGTTAATGCACGAGAAGGAATGCGATCCAATTCTCCTACAGCCATGCTGATATTATAAGGTAGGTATTAGAAGGAGCATGAATTTATCACAATAAATTATTTTAAATGTGAATGAGATTGTGCACAGTTTTGTGTCACACAGCTTTTCAGACAGGAATCATAATTGCTTTCTATGAACTAACATGAAATCTTACAGAGCCTTACAATCACTATAAAAATGTGTCTTGTAAAAGTACTCTCTGATGTAATAAACTAGACAATGGTTAGCTTGGAAACCTAGTATTCATGGGGGTGCATCATCTGTCATTAGGTAAAATATGGAATCCAGTGGCTTGCAGAAAACTCTAAATCCCTTGCTCTACATCTCTGTCTTCCCTGAAGTTGGCATGGCTCGATTAAGTTCGTTACATTCACACATCTGATGCAAATAAAATAAAACTGAAATATCTAGCAAAGATTTGTGCTAAATAACTGAGATGCCACTTCGTCACCTGCAAGCATAAAGAAGGGGTGTTTTCAAATGCCTTGATCAATTAGCTCCCTATATAGCAAAGTCAAAAGGTGAGATGACTCCTGCCACTTTTCCCTTTAGCAGAAACTACAGGAAAGCTAACACTAATACCAGCAACAGTTTTTAACTTCCTGGTACAGGTAAGGATGAAAATGTTTAGAGAGAAAGAGTAATTCGTCTTTCTGTTTGCAGTTTTTTGAATTTGTCACAGAGATAAATACTAAGAATCTAAACATCTTCTAAATATTTCAGTGGAATGTAGGTGTATAAATCAAAACCCATGAACCAAAAATGGGTTTCTTAGCAGCTTCTGAGGCTGAGAAGGGGACAGTAACACTAGCTTCTTCCCTGATTTAAAAGGAGCAGAGAATTCCGATGTCCTGAGCATGTAAAACTATTCTAGCTTGATGATCTTCTGCTGTATCATCTGGAATCCAGAAACTAGGTTAACTCCTCCAAAGTCCAAACCAAGAGTTGTTTTCAGACAGCACCTAACCTGTCTTAGTAAGAATGAAGATTTCACAAAATGCAAAGGACTAATATCCACTTCTAATATAAAAGGAAAACAGGGTTGTGTGCACTTCTCAGTCTCCACTGTTTAAAACTGCTACAGAATGTCCTCATCAGAGATATTTTAATATGTCCCATATAAATACCTTCTGTCTTTCCTGCAGGAGCCGCACAGCCTAAAAATAAGAATGCAAGAATCTCCAGAACTGTGGTAAATAACATACAGCTGCATCGTAAGAAAGTGAAATGGGGTGGCAGTGGTATGTTGTGGATCCCTTTTTGGTCTGCCCAGTATAGATACCTATCCTGGGCATCTGAACTACACTTGGACAAACATGAACTTAGAAGTCAGGTATGTATACGCATGTAACTTCCAGAACACAGACATCTTCCCTAGCTCTAGCCTCTAACAAAATCTTGCCTGAGAGGCAGAATAATGGAAAAGCAAATAAATTACAAATCATGGCTTCTAATCTATCATTTTTGCCAGGGTTCTGGGAAGCGTTATGTAAAAATAATACTCAGTTTCAGAGTAAATTGTGAAGTACACATTTGTAATAGTGCATATTTGTTAAAAAATTTCAGGTCTTATATCTCTAGTAAGTCATCATCATGCCCATCATCCTCATCCTCATCATCATTATCAATATTGTAACATGAATACATGAATGCTTGGCAGTGCTTCCAGCAATACTAAGAATCATGCTGTGTGTGCACTGGCATAATGGAGCATTCTCACAACGTGAGAGTGAGTCTGCTCTTGGGAGTGACTCAGGGATTGAGACATTCTCCAGTTCAGTTCTAGTTGCTTCCTGGAGCGAGAGAAGAGTCAATTATATCCTGCTATGGGCCTCAAGCCTTCTTCATTTCAGGGGAAATGGTAATGTATTTTAGCATCTCTGTTAGCAAGTTAGAAAAGAAACAGGAGCAGAGCAGCATGGGGATGTCTTGTAATACAGTATTCCAAACACTGCTTTTGGTTTGTAGCTCCCTATGTGCCATTTTGTTTTATAAATTTTCCTGTAATCTCATGTCTGCAAGGAGACAACACCATTCCTGTACTGGCCTCTGACCAAGAACTGTGGCATTCCTTGGCCTGCAGTATTTTGCAGTTCTTTCAAAGGACTCACACTCTCCACTGAGTTACTCTACGCTCTTTGCCTACAGCAATATGTGGTTGCAAGTGCTTTACTTCACTAGAAGAGGTTCACCTGATGCATTTACTTCAAGGTTATAGTGAGCTGATAGACAGTACAGAAACTACAAGCTTATGACTTTTACTACAAGTTTCAGTTTGATCAATAGGCAAGGATGTGTGGAGATGAGATTCTAGGTCCTAGGTTTATTTTATGACGACATACAATGTGCATCCACAGCCTCTTGGTGCTCAGCATTTCATCAGTTAACTCCTTCCTCAATAATCCATGTATGTTGAGGTTCTTTTCCAAAACCTGTAATTTTCTTATATATATTATGAGAAGTTTAATTGCCCAATAAAGGAATCAAGGATCTTGTGGGTAGTTGCTTCTAGGCATTGCAGTGACTAGTTTGAAGTGCTTGGTTTGAGGATTTCTAGATCTCTCTCACTCTGGTTTTGGATAGTTTAAAAGGAATTTAGATGCTAATATAATGCTTGCTAGACTACAGATTAAAACTGTGTGGTGCTGGGTGGCTTCGCTTATATTTCAGCATATATGTTAAACATCATCCACTTAGAAAAAAAGTGTTAGCAGAGGGTTTAATTTACAGGTTTTGTTTACAATATTTGAAATTGTGGAGGATTAAGTATAATCTAATGAGATCTGTATACTAAAGACACATGCAGAAAGCCAGTAGATCAAAAAGTGGATGCGTTTTTTTCTAGTCCTGCTTTTCTCTGCTTTCTTGCAAATCCCTTATGACTGGAATTTAGGCTCAAGGAAAGCAAAACCTAGTTTTCAGTTGTTTCAAATGCTTGACTCTTTCAGCATTTAGGAGATTGACGGTCTTTAAATATGAACAGCACATAAACGAAGAAGTGTGTTTAATACTATATATAAGAAGACAAACTTGTCTTCTTATAGGCCCAAGTGTTGGGCCTCTAGTAATGCACTGCTGAAGCATGTTCTTAATTGAAATGTATGGGCATGGAGGTTGAAATGCTTCATTTTATATCACATACTTATAATTAATTGAACAAATGATGTTTGTTCCCTTTACATGTATTTATATTCAATGACAATATGCTGATGCCTAGTGAGTTACTGTTTACTTCCCTCTGTTTTACAACAAAATTTAAAGGAAAAACATACCTGTAATATTTTGGAGTAACTGATGACAATGACAAATCCTGGTATCAGAAAGAAAACAATGGCAAAGGTTGTATCCCAGACGGTTTCTCCTGCAGTGCTGGGCCAATCCAGGGTGCAAATTTGAATGTCCTATTTACAAAAAATGAAAAAGAAATATTGTACCACTATATTTCAGTACCGCATTGTCCTTATTTCCCTCTGTGCTTATGGAAAAAGACGGCTAAACCAAGACTGTGAAAACTTTCTACTACTGTGAAACCCATACTATTACAAATAGATATGTCTACAATTGGAATACTCTCAATAATTCCATATCAAGTAGTAATAGCAACTTTAAAATTTAAACTTATAGACCCTAACATAATAATTTATTCAAGTGTCAGGTTGGGTGCACTTTTATATGCATTTCAAAATATTAGGCAGAGAAATCTGTGCATGGCCATTTTGTACAGAGGGTGCAGGGCAACTCTCCCAGGATTCTGATCCGTCGGTAAGGAGAGGTGAGCTGAAAAGGGGATCTCTGAGCCGCACTGAGGAACGCAAAAGGATCCCAGCCGATGCGCGTTTCCCATCGAACGGCACGGTCCGCCGGGAGAGCGTGCCCGGGGGCGGCCGGGGGGACCTCCAAGCGCTCCTCCGGGCACAGTCTCGCAGCTGCCCGGCACGCAGAGCGCTGCCCGCCCTGCAAGCGATCTCCTCGCTGACCGCTGTCCCGCCGTGACTGAGGTGGACGCGCCTCCACCGCCGTCGGTCCCGGCGCCCCCGGCCCGGCCCGGCCCGGCCCGGCCGCGGCACCGCCCCACGCCGGCACCGCCCGGGCATCGCAG
>WAAE01006469.1:0-33308 GCA_013400495.1 Nicator chloris | reverse complement strand
GGCCCGGCCCGGCCCGGCCCGGCCCAGCTGGCGCGGGCGCGCGCGGCGCTCGCCCTCACCTGGCCGGCGGGGGCGGGCAGACGCACCACGGTGAAGAAGCAGCAGAGCGGGAGGGTGGCGAGGGCGGCGAAGCCCCAGATGAGGAGCAAGGCGGCGGCCAGCACCTTGCGGCGGCGGAAGGCGGCGTGGCGCAGCCGGGCAATGCTGACGACGCGCTCCAGGCTGACGGCCGACAGGGAGAGGATGATGACGGTGCCGCTCAGGCTCACCACATAGAAGAGCAGGTGGCAGACGACGTTGCCCAGCACCCAGGACTCGGTCCAGCGCACGACGGCGATGAAGGGCATGGCGGTGATGAAGAGCAGGTCGGCGCAGAAGAGGTTGAGGACGAGGCAGTTGGCGGCGCAGAGCCGGCGGTGCCGCCTCACCAGCAGACAGATGCCCCAGATGTTTCCCGCCAACGACAGCAGGAAGATGAAGGCCAGGGCAGATGACTCGCCGATGCGCAGGGCCGTCACATTGTGGCCCCTGAAGTCCGAGAAGAAGGGGAAATAGGTCCTGTTCCCTCCTGGTGTGCCCCTGGACACCGGCATGAGGGTGGCCAGTGGGCATGAGAGACTCACGGTGGATGGTGGCACCAGCCCTAGGGGAAGGGCTGCGCTCCCAACCACCACGGAGGCACTTGGGGTGCCCTCCCAGCACAGAGCCAGGGGATGACCGCCATCCCCCTCCCTCCTCTTCCTCCTGCCCCTGCTACCAAGGGCTCAGCCGTGCCAGCCGGGCGGTTTATGGCCCTCGCACTGGAGTGGAACAAGGAAGTGGGAGAGTAAACACGGTGGAGCTCACACAAAGGCGAGGCCACAGTGCGTGAGGCGGCAGTGAGGGGCTGCCCGACACCTCCCTGGGCACGGTGTGTGTGGGTCAGCACGCTGCCATCTCCATGCCCAGGCGCCCAGGCCCAGCCACTTCATCGAGTGTCAGCCCTGGTCTGCTCGGCTCTCCAGGCAGGCCCCTGGGATGCCAATGACTCTGGGAGGCCACCCAGTCTGCTCCCATCCAATGGAGTGTGCATGGCTTAGAAACATGGATGGCTGCCACACTGCTCTGAGAGGTCTCCTCAGGAGCCTGGGATGACCAGACTAACCTAGGGTAAAAAAAAAAAAAAAAAAAGAGGAATTTACCTATTGCCTCCTGTATTGACAGTGGCATTTGGAACCAGCAGACCTGTGCATTACTTGTCCTAACTGTGGAGAAGTGTCACTGACATGATTTTGGGGATTTGTTAATGAAATTGATCCAGAATCTCACCTGTTAAAGTAAGACAAACCTAGAAAATACTTTATTTTCTCTGAACTTAAATTACTAGAAGCAGTTGCTCAGATTGTAAACAAAAGTAGGGCTTTCCACTTAGGCTCTTCACTCGAGATGATTTAGAAATAGGCTGGGAGTAAAGCATGTTAATTGTCACAGGCAGGCAGATAATGTCTCATAAAAGAAGATAAAATGTTTTCATAAAGTATGTAAACAGTTGTATAACTTTAGACAGCTCTGGGTGAATTCATTTGGCTGAGTGCCCATGCAGGCACTCAAGGATGCACTTACAGGTTCAGTGTGTGGACCTACACCTTTTGATTAGGTGACAGTTACTCCAAACCCGTGTGCCACAGGGAGCAGGTGACAGGCAGTGCTTCTGCAGTACCCTGGGTGTGACCCTGCCATCAACCATTTACGCAACGGCATTAGTGGGGATTCCAGATTAGTGGGGATTCCAGAAACTCGGTTCTTTGAAGGGGCAATCTCCTAATGAGGGATGACAAGAGTGACATCTTTCCTGGACTGTCTTTCCTGTGCAGAATTTGCATTTATTTCAATTAGCATGTTTTCTCCTGAGCTATAAGTGGTTCTGACTATCTATGCATCTAATGCTTAGCATATCTAGCCACAATTTATGTTGGCTCTGCTGTAAACTGATTCTTTAAAATGATTACTGAACCTTGAAATACAGCAACACCTTCCAGTTGCCACAATGTCACAGGTCTGGGACTTTTTACAAGCTAACAGACTAACCCCAAAGTTCTGGGCAGCTGGCAGCAGCAGTGATGTGGTCAGCTCTAAATAATGGCAGGCATTTGGGAAAGACCTATTGTTATTAGTCTGTTGTACCTGTGTGAAAACTTGGGAGGCATTAAGAGGACGGGGGAGCGGAGGTGGAGCAGCTGGAAATGGTAGCCCAGATAAATGCCAATTTTATTATGAAGAAAATCTTTAGCCCCTTTGACATTAGTGGAAAGTTAAATTAGAAACTGGCCCTGTCAATTCAGGGTAAAAGTAAACGTATTTGAAACAGAATAGGAGAAAGGAAACGTAGCGAAACATCCAAAGCTGCATTATTGAATAAATTAAGATACTTTTAGTCAGGGAGGAAAGGAATGCCAGAGGAGAAGGTGGTTTGAAAATGAGATGATGTGTGGAGGTGACTGGGTAGATCTTTGATCTTCTTTAGAAAGGATCACCTTTAGCTTTGGTCCTTAGGTGTGAGAACCTTACTTGGCATAAAAGCCTGTTGTTTGCTCAGAAGCAAAGTAAAATGCTGCTTTTAGTATGCTGTTAGTGAGTGAACTTCACACTGACCTGTGTACAAAATCCTGTGCCTGAGGACATCAGAGATGTGAAGAAACATGCTCCTTTCCATCAGCTTTGATCAAACAAGTGGGGGCTCCTTGCAGGAGCAAAAATAGTCTGATTACTCATGGGTCTAATGGATCCATTATCTAGAAGAGTAACTTTCTTTTCCCTCCCATGAAGTACAAAAGTTGTATTTGCTGTTGGGTAGGTCTAATCGTAGCAACCATCATAACATGAAATCTGAGGAAGAGAGGAGTCGTAACCTCCATAGAGCTACTCTGGCTTTACTGTAATAGGTGGATGCTGTGTGTGGTATTTGCACCACGTGATTATGACAAGGAAGTGATTAACAGAATGCCTGGAAACCTGTTAGGATTGCTTAACCTATATTTTTTTTTTAACCTAAGTTTGCTTTTATGCCCAGTCAAATATGGAGTCAGCTCAGTTTTCTTTGCTCTAAGTTAAATGAAAGCTGCAGAAATCTCTGTGGAGCTGGTTTGCCTGACCTAGCAGGGAAAAATCTTGTATATCTTGTATCTTTTTTCATGGGTGTTTTCTTCATCCCTAATGAAAACCCAAGGTTTGGCCTTCCCTGTTTCAGATAAGGACTGTGTTACCTGATACCATTAGTCAAGCTCTGCTTTTCAGATTGTTCCCCTGGAAACCATGAACTGTCGTGACAGATGGGGATCGATCAGCTTATTTATATCTTGAGCATTAAAAATATCCCCAGAGAGAGGGACCACTTGGGTAGGTGACTCTGAGAGATGGGAGTTTTTGTTCCATTTGGACATAATCTGGTAAAGGTTTTTACCTTATTTATGCATCTTCTTACATGTACATTGTTGTTTCAAGTCTTTGGGTGTATTTTTGTGCACCTGTATCACATTGGGTAAATAGCACTGACTTCTGTAACAGATGTAAACACATGTAATGTTTGCTAACTGATGTAAATTCGTTTCATTAGAAATGTTGTCTCTCTGTCTTCACAAGAGAGGTTGCAAGCTTGTAGATGACTCATGTCTGCACAATAAGGTGTTTTTGTAAGTTTCAACCAAGGTTAGCTTTCTATTTTCATTTTTGCTCTTACATGCCACACTGAAGCTGTTCTGCTTCTAGATACTATGAATCTTCTGTGCTTAGAAGATGTTATACCATTGTAAGGTATGTTTCAAATACAAGTCTGTTTTGATTTATTTTGGTTTTTAGGAAGTTTTCTAACTGCTCACCCATTTTATACTTTCATATCAGTGAGCCAAAGCGCTTACACCAATGTGTGAGGAACAATTTAAAACTTTTAGTGCAAGTGTAAGTGCATCTCTTTGTTTACATATGTGTAAAAGCTCACACATTCCTGTATTCACTGAAAATAGCTAGATGCTTCACTTATGTAATCATGTCAAAAACTAATCCCTGTTTCTTCTGGGACATGAGTAAGTCACTGTTTCTTCTAGGAAGTCTCATTTTGCTGTGATCAGTAGTCATCAGAAGCTGGCGTGCTTCCTGGGAGAAGTGCCAGTGGTGCTGTAGTTTCAAGCTGTAGCAGCAGCATTACTGACCAAGGCCTCAGCCAAAAGCAGAGCTGCCAGATATGCTTTCTAATAAAAGCTGGGTCAGCTCTCAGTCTTCAAGACCACCAGAAGCTTTGCCAACATTAGCACTGGGTTGCATTAAGGAAGGGATTTCTCTCTGAACCAAGTGCAAATGAAGAACATAATCCATGTAACGTAGACTTCCCCTGGATGGTCATGTTTTCTGTTTCGCTGCATGTTAACCAAGCTTCACCAGAGTGACTCAGCACCAGCTAAACTCATAACTAAATGAGGTTGTTTCTTAACAGTTTTAGAAACTCTATCACACACATCTAGCCCATGGATTTAGGGAGTTTATCAGTGAATACAGAATATCAGAGTGGTTTGTTTGGATAATGCAGGATCTGGTAGAACACTCAAGGAACGGAGACCCTGAATGAGTTTTTTGCGGAGTTGGATGTTGAAATGCCAATGGACCTTTGCTTAACTTTCAGGTGTGCATAAAGTTACTTACATTTCTGCTAATAAGCTTTGATGCAGAGACATCAAAACAAATTCTGTGGTGAACGTCTGAAGGATTTACAAACAAAACTTGTTACCAGCCTCTCACGCTCAGGAGATGCACTCAGACATTCCCTGAACACATTGGTCTGCTGGGTTGTACGCTGTGCAGAGATCACAACTACAATTGTTTTCTCTCATAGTCAAGAACCAAGTGATTAGAGAATGCTCTTATTCATGAAGTTGAAGGAGAATCGGCCCTTTTCTTCCCCAATGTCTCATCTTAGAAGAGTAACTTGTTGGGAGCAACAGGGGTTCTTCATCTCCAAGTTGGGATAGCAGCTTTGCTTTTAAAAGCCACATATTTCTGAAGTAAGGTCTACAGTGCCTGTCTGCTGCAAAGAACATCTGTCTTATTGTCAGGCTTCTCCTTAGTTAGCATTGAGCTAGGGCTGGGGAAACAGAAAAATCAATCTTGCAAAAGCAATGAAAGTTCAGAAAATGCTTTAAATTCTGCTGTAAACCCTTCTTGCTTCCCTAATGTAATGCTACTCATGTTATTTCCCACACTGTTTATGGTTTTCATTATCAGGGGCCATTTGAGATGACTGATAAGATGTGACTTGGAGCTTCTCATAAGCTGAGTCTGAAAAGCATGTATGCCTTAATTAGGCTGTGGAGTTTTCTGTCTAGTTGCATGAGATAATACCAACCCTATCAAGCTTGTTACATGGATAAAACTATCACTTTCACTGGCACAGTGTGTACATTCACCAGTTTTGAATTGATGAGGGAAATTAAACCTGGTTGCACTTCCACCAAGAAGCCAGCTGGATGTCACCGTGATAAAGTCCCAAGCATCTTTCTTACAGGATATTTTGAAGTACCTGATCTTGGTCTTTTTGGAACTATTAATTCAGGATAAAATATTGAAAATTCTGGTTGGTCATCAAGACCACCAGATGAGTATCTGTCCCTCACTGCTGGTGGGGAGCTCTGTTCCAGGTCTGAAGGGGGGCTGGATGTGAGGGGAGGTCTCACTTCATTGATACATGTCCTGTTTGAAATCTTTTTTTGCAAGAGACGCATTTGACATTGACAATGTTAGAAGAGAATTTACATCTGTGACTCCTCTAGAGCAGTCATGTTTCTCAGTGGCTGGCTTGGCCAGCTCCCACTCAGGACATCAGCTGTCTGAATCTTCTCCCTGGAGCACCTTATGCAGGGGAACTTAACGCCCCAAATACCAAAGAACCAGACCCTGTGGTGCTGTTTGTTAAAACAATGTGGGAATGATGCATTTCCCAATAATCAGGAATTAAGTGACATCAAGTTGTGCTTGTGTCATTTATCTTGTTTTTCAGCAGGATAGTGATGCATGAGTGCAAATATTGATTTGAAGCTGTATTCTATGGTATTCTGTGTCTGCTTAGACTAGAAGTTCATACAGACGTAGGAATATCAGTAATTTGCTAGTTGAGAAACATGAGATTCAACTGGTTTATTGACTTCTGGTGCAGTAGCTACTAATTTAGCATATAGTAAAATAACACTACATGCTAAAGAAGATGAAGTCAGTGCAGAAGAACCATTGTGGCTTTTTTATTTAAATCTTACTGTCTTTTTTTCTCGCAGGTCTTTATGTGCCATTAAAAACAGGGCTTCAGGCTTTTTCATGAGAAATCAGTGGCTGATGTCCCTGAGCCAAGGCAGCCTCACCTGTCAGGGATGGTTTAGGTAGTTATGTAAGTGTCCCCATAAATCTCCAGTAGTGGATATTTTACAGCCTCTGTGAGCAATGTGTTCCACTGCTCATGTACTCCAACCACCAGAAAGATTTTCCTTTTCTGTTGCAGTTTTGAACGTTACTCTTCTTACTGAGCATTGGAAGACTTATTTTTCTTTCCTCTGTATGAAACTTTGTAATTTTTCATGTTTTTTTTCTAGGCTGGATAAGCCTGGTTCTTCTATGAATTTGATCAGAAATCTGAAAGACTTCTACTGCATTCATATTAGTCTGAATTGTTCTTGAAGTACAATATTCAAAATCAACATAAGCATGTGAAAGATGGTTATCAAAACTGAGACTAAAAGCTACACAAGCAAGTAGAGTATTAGAAGTTGATTCATGGATCTAAGAAAAATAACAGAGCCATCTTTCAGTTTTTATTTCACAAGCAGCTCTCCTTATGGAAAAAAAAATTGTGGCATTTTAGCTCTTTCCAGCCACCCAGCATTGCATCAAAACCATTTATTTTACTTTTTAAAAAGAACAGTGTGAAAGCTGGGATTTATAAATATGCTACTATTGGTAAACCATTGTATTAGCCCCCAAGCTTCCCTTGGGAAGATCCACAGCTTCAAATAATGCAGTCTTTCTGGTAGGTTGAAATTCAATTACTTGAAAGGGACATAACAGAAAAAGGCTCCTGAAATTGTAAACCCAAAGTGCTTGAAGTAATGAAAACATTGCTGTTGCTTCCTGTCTTATAAAGAACTATACTTACAGCTAATTAATTCTTACCAGTAAGGCGAGCACGTTAGGCACAAACTTCTCCTTTTCACATATAACTAAAGAAAGGAGCAGCAGATCTCCTTCATTACCTTTCAGAAAAAAAAATTCTGAGATTTCTTATCTTCTAAGGAATGGAAAAAAGCAGTGATATGATCTGCATACCTTATGGAATTTTATAGTTGGTTTTAATTACATGTAAGTGATGACAATAGTTTTTGTGGGTCTGCTTTCAAAGTAAGTGTTTTACTTCACTGGAATGTCATTTTAGTATTTTGCAACATATACCACAATAATGACCTGTATAAATTTATCAGCAAGGGTTTTTTTGTGCTTATGTGTAATATTTATCAGGTAGGACTAAATCCATTGTTTAGGTTCAGAAAAGGTGGAATGAACAAAACTTTTTCAACATTATCACATTATGAACTTTCTGAGTCTCCCTCTACCGTACCAGTTCCTAATGTGGAAGTGTTTTATGCTAATTTAAGAAAGCCTCAGAACTACTGAGGAGTGCTGACCTGTAGTAGGCAAACCTATTTCATTTATAATACATAAAAGATCAGGATTTCCTTTTGCAGAAACTATGCTGAGTATGCAGCTGGGAATAGAATACTAGCTGATTAAGGTGTTGTTAAAAGACAAACTTAAACTTTCAAAAGTAGTTTAATTAGAGATTAAAATTATTAGGCTGCAATGAAAAGCATAGTTATTATCCTGAACTAAAAACATTTTTTAAATATATGAAATTAAGACAATTTCCCTCATGGCAAAACCTTGAGATTCTGAAGCACAATTTCTGTTTTACTCATTAGCTTATCATATCTTTGGTCAGAAAACCTGTTGCTAGCAATTAAGCAAATTGTCAAATACAAAGATTAGCCTGAGACATAGTCAGTGAAACTGCAAAGTGGATACAGAGTGGCTAATACAATAAATCTGGCAGAGATATTTCAGATATAAAGAGAATACCTTTTAATATTATCTGTCTCATGAACACTGGATTTAATTGAGAATAACATCACTTGATACTATCAGTTGTTTTCTATAACTTGGAAAAACATCTTCATATTTAAGAATAAGATTTAACCATCAGGGATTAAGGTGAACATTATGGGGTAAATGTGTGCAGTTTTGCAGCAAAGCACAATGGAGAAAGCTGATACCAGCAAGCAGAATCAGCAGGCCAGAGAAAGATACACCTTGGGTACTTCTGTGTCCTCAGCAAACCACAAACTTGTAAAATGCGCAAATTTATTCTTAACTAGTGTATCTTTGTAAAATTTCCCCATTTTAATAGTTTCCATGGAAGTAACTTCTTGTTAGGACTTCACTATATATGCAAGGAACAAAATGCTCACAACACATTCCATTTTACAGTAGGTGCTAGAGAAAAATAACACTGCAATTCCAAATCCATTAGGGATTTTTTTTTGCCAGTTTCTAATTTGTTGCCAGAATTTGTCATGAATTTTTGTTTTGTATTAATACCAAAATACAGTGACACTTCAAATCCACTAGAGCAAATTGTTAAAAACTGCACTTTAGGACATTTGTCAAATCTAAGCTTGAATAACTGACATTTCCCAACTTTAACCTCTAAAATACAAAAAAGCAGAAGCAAAACAAGTTTAATTCAGTGTAATTCTATATTGAAAACTCCAAACTGGCCTCTGACATTGTCTGAAAGATAAACTTTCTTCGGCACCAAGGAAGTTTATGTTTGCTAGGAAGTTGGCTTTTCTGAGATGAAACCTTGGTCAGCATTTTAGTCACCCCTGATGGTGGTTCAGGATAATCAGCTACTTAAGATCGATGTGTTGAACATCAGTCTTAAGCAGCAAAGCTCTAACATGGCCCTCCTGAGTTTTCATGTATCAAGATGTTGATATATTCCACATATATATGATATATAACACATGTATGTATATACTATACACACTACACATATATACACACACCATGTATAAATAAATATATATATAGTGCACCTACGAGGGCCAAAAATCTTTTGCAGCTATTCTTGTCAGTTAAGGTACAAGCACAATCATCAGGATTGAACATCCAAGAACTGAGTATGCCAAAACTAAAATATAGTCTGACACAATAATTGTGCTTTTACTATTCTTACATTTAATAGTGCAAAAAAAAAAAAAGTCAGTAGTTTACTATTTAAAATATTCCTAATTCTAAAAATATTTCTGTTTGAAACTAGAAAATGCAGTAGCTGTTTTGCAAAAACATGAGGTAAAATACTGAGGCCAAATTATAATGTTAATTATTGTTTTTGTGGAACTGAATTATCGTTTTGTTGTTTATACAACTGAAAGAGAAAAGCTTTAAAAGATCTTTTGCCAAGCATATTGGCAGCATACATGAAGCAAAGATAGTAAGTCCATTTGGAGCTCAAGCTGTACAGAAGTCAAGGTGTGCTAGTAATTCTCTGTGCTGGCTTGTTGGATATGGCACTTTACATCTGGGACACTCGAGAAAACTTTCATCAAGGCAGCTGGAATGTTTCAGGGGAGGACTTCTGTCATATGTGGTCAGGTTCCTAACAAATACAGCTTGCAAATCTTCTTGTGATTCCACATGTCCAGATTCCCGGAGTTTCTGGAAAAGGAAGAGCTTCACTGTAAGACTGGGACATGCATGCACTGATCAAATACTGTAGGAAAATATATTAAGGCTTCATGGCACACAAGCCTTGGGTGTGTTACAGCACTAAGGACTGTGCCCTGTTCACCAGCAACAAGTCTGAGTGGAAGCACATTGCAGCTTTGTCATGGTGCAACAGACAAAACTGGGTCACACACTGTGATACAAAGAGAGTGTTCCCTGCTCAGCACCTTGACTGTTCTGGAGCTCCTGCTGCAGTGCTCCTGCTCCCTGCTTGCTGGAGAGGAAAGCAGTGCCTGCCTGGCTGGCACAAGGCTCTGCACCTTGGGGAAACAGACAAAAGATGGAGGGACACTTAATGCTTGAAATAAGATCCTAAAGTAAGAAGTTGTATGTTTATGCAAAATCCCTGACTAAATTCACCTGTAAGCCATTCAGCACATACCAGAGGTTCCAGATGGGTTATTTTCTCCTTGGCCTTGCGCAACTCCTTGAGAACATGGTTTAACTCATGCTTCAAGTCCTGGCGATCAAGCTTTCCATTCTCTAAGTCTGTGGTGCATATCTGGATCTGGCAGCCCAACAAAGTGGAAAATTAAAGTCAAAGTTAGTACAAATTGGGAGGAATGTTTCCCATTTATATATTTAAAGTCAGTTTTGCTCTGCGATAACATCTTAAAATGGGATTAAAAAGAAAATGAAAATGAAAAATTAGAAATTCCTGTTGTTTTCATTACAGTGAAATTCACACATGCCCAGTTATTAAAATCTCTCTTAGCAGAGGTGCAGTTTAAAGTTCTTTTGGTTGGAGGGTGTTTCAGTTTCAAAGAAAGAAAATAGAAAATATGGTAATGCAATTATTTCTATAACTATATCAAAAACATATTAAAAAACTTTAATTAGGTGATTAGTTTTAGGATGTTTCCTGTACCTTCTCTAAGGCTTTACCTGTTGAACAGGTGATTGTGGAGAAAATAGCATCGGGTTTGATCATACCCTCTTATCAGTACAAGGTTACAGATTTTCCTCCTGAGAGATGTGTCAAAATTTTTGAAAGCATCAAGAGATTATGCATGGTTGAATATTCATGCCTAGCATTATGTTATTTAATATTCTAATCATTCTTAAATGTGAAGTTAGTCTAGAAGGACTTTGTGCCTAACACAGATTAAATATCAGCACTTCACATAATTGTGTACCTGTTGTTCCAACAAAGTTATTCTTGTGTGTTCTGCCTCCTGTCGGAGCAATGATTTATGAAGAAGTTGCACCTACAAGGCAGATGAACACTTGTAAGAAACAACTTCCATATACAGTAGTTAATAAGCTTAAAAAGAATGAATTTATGATGGGATGGAAGCAAACTCGTACATTCCAATGCCAACAGAAAATGTATGCCTGTTATGCAAGAACCAAACTCAATTCAAATCACTACTGCCCCAAGGAAAACCCTAGTGAAAAATTATTATTGCACTGAGAAGGGGGAATGGGGGATGATGTTATTGTTAAAAAAGGAAACCAAAAACTGAAGCCTCCTAGGTGATTGCCAGGATGCTGACAAAAATATACTCACAAAACCTATGTTGTTTTGAAACCAATTAACATGATAATGATGTTAATAAAAACAAACAATGCCATTTTTTTAATAAGAGAACAAGTTTAAGGGCCAGAAAGTACTATAGTGTAATCATTAAGTAAATGCATACAGTAAAATATCCTCTGCTTTCAGCATGTATCAACTTTTATGATAATGGTGTTGTTCAGCTTCAAAAAATAAAATAAAATAAAATAAAATAAACATCTTTTAATCATTATTAACCAGTGAGAACCAGCCTGTCTTTAGAGAGCTTAACTGTTGTTCTGGTTTTGGCCTACTTTGGTGTCTAGTAAATTTTATTCTCTTATTTCAAGTATCAGTCATATTTTAGCTGCCAGGTGACAGCAAATATTAGTGGTATTCAGTAGTTAGGAGCATATGGTAAAATGAATTTTTAGCTTTCCTGTTCTCATTTAGTATTAGTCTCAAGGATGAACTATATTAGAATCAATTCAATATTTTCTCTCTTCTGTGTCCCTTAAGACCAGGGAAATAAATGAACAAAGAAGTTCCTTGTTTAAACAATTCAATTTTAACCATAAGGACATGAGTCTAGATCTGTGTGAAGAACAGTTACCAGAGAGAGGGATGGTCCATTCTGATTAACTATGAATTTTCATCTCTCTTGATTCTTTGCTAATGATCTCAAAGCTCCAAATCCATCCACTTACCTGACATAAAAGATCTTCATACTTTTTTTTTTCTTCTCTGAGCTCTTCTTTGATAGTTTCATTTTCTTGTTTTAGTCTTTGTGCTTTCTCTTTCATTTTCTTTTCACTTTCTTGAGCCCTCATTTCAGCAACCCGTTGTGACTGCAATAAGGCATTTAAACTTGTAATTTCTGCTTGTTTTTCTTCATATGCCTTTTTGAGTTCATTAAGTTCAGGTCTCAGGTGGGTTATAGTGCGTCTCTCAGTCTTAGGATCGCTCTTGGCAGTTAGTAACAGCTGGTTGTAGTACTCTTGCTTTTCCTCTTGTAGATGACCTTAATGAGTCAGAAATAATTGAGTTAGTAATGTGAAAAAAAAAAAAAACCCACTTAAAAATCAGAGCACTAAATCTTTAACAGCATTTTAAGGCTTATTAATAGAAATTGACATAGTAGGCTATTGCACAGCTCAGATTAGAACTAAACTTAGGTTTGAAACAGCTTTCAGTATTTATAATATATTAAGTCTCCTTATCAATATACTTACTGGAAAACACAGTTCTTCTGAGGCTTCATGCATTATACTGACACCTGGGAATCTGACCCAAAGACACTGGATTCCTACTTCAACTTAGAGGCTCTTTCTAAACTGCTGGCATTACTCCCTCCCCAGAGATACCCCTGGGGATGTGACAGATTCTACTTCAACCTTGTTGACCAAAGCCAGACTTTCCACTGTCTTTTGCAGACCAGCTTTTCCAAATAATATGCCATAATTTACTTCTAAATAGCAAATAGAAAGGACTAGAATCGTTCTTTTGATTTAAAATGCTTGCTTCTTGGGTAGCAACTATTACTTAAAAGAGGGTTAGAAAATTTCTGCTTGTTGACCCAAGAAAACTTAATAAGTAGGAAAAAATTAAGAGGCAGACTGCAAAAACTCAGGAGCAATACAAAATATATCTAGAAGCAGAACAAGGGATGCAGAATTTCATGGGCTCTGCTGATTTTTGTCACTGTAAGTTTTGTGACTTTGATACTTTTCCTATTGAAGACTTACCCTAATTCTTCAAAGTGTAATTTACTAGGGAGAGTTTCCTGCTTGACTGTTCTCCCTTCCCTCAGCTATGAACTAAGCCCTCCCTTCTCACTAGCAATACTCCTTTATAGGGCAGTGACATCCTCAGAGACAGATCAAGTTTTTCTTTGGAAAAAGTTTTCATATATACTTTCAACTTGTATAGCTAGGTTCTTAGAAACTTGGATTTCTGCTACTGCCTAGCTGCTTGAAGAGAGGAACTTTCTTACACCCTGACTTCAAGTTCCTGGTTGCAGTAACTCTGGGGTACATTTCCTGGTGAGCTGAGTCTGCCTCCCTCGACAAATATACTATTCAAGGATTTCTGAACAGCACCAAAACAAGATTATGATGCTATTTCACTATTTTCCAGAAAGATTCAAACAGCAATACACACACCAAGCCACTGCCTATGAATTACTAATGGCAAGTCTGTGGGTATGCTCTTACTCCACACAATGCTGGTTCTGTTTAGTGAATTTACCTTGCACGTCAGTTGCAGCATGTATGAAATTAATAATTTGGTAATAAGAAAAGCAACTCAATGCCTTCTGGTTCTTCTGCTCAATGTGATTTTAATTTTAGTAATACTGAGAGGGTGTGCCTTATTGAGGAACTGCACAGCAAGGAAATGAGCTGGAGGTGGCCAGATCCTTATTGTGAAACACTGCTTTGGAGAGGTGCCAAAACCTATCACAGGCTTTCTTGCCCTGTAACAACTGTTCAGGTGAGTAAAGAACATGGCAATCTTGAGTCATTTTTATAATATTTATTTTGAAAAAAGTAAATTTAAAAAAATCTGATCCACGCCTAGCTAATAAATCCTTAATGCTTCCATTATGTTGACCGAAAGTGTACTTTGAAGGATAGGAGATGAACATCTATTTGCCTCAACACTTTCCACAAACAGAGAGGTTGCTAATAGAGTGTCAAGGCTGTTAAAAACCATCTTTGAAGTGGATAAGAACAGGAAGTACTGTTGTTCAAGTAACGTAGCTAGATAACAGGAAGCAGAGAAATATTATTTAACCAAGTTTTACCATTAAGCAGCCAAAGTGCTGAGAACAAAGTCTTATTTTTAAGCGTGCTATAATTCGTTTTCAGAAAATTTATTCTATAAATAATTATGGTTTGGGTCACTTGTGGGGGTAAAAATAAAGTTGATACCTTCTGAATTTGATTTAGAGTCTTGCTGGCTAACTATTTCTGCCTTCTGTTCAAGTTCAAAGATCCTTCCAAGCAATCCCCTGACATATGCTTCCCGTTGCTGGTCATACAGTAGCCACTGCTGGTTTTTCTCAAGAGCCTTCATAAAAACAAACAGAAGAACAAAAAAGTCTCTGGTAATTAATCAGCTTTTAAAAATATTTCTCTTATGTCTTCAAAATATTAGAAAGTTTAAAGATAGTTAAGCTAGTTAAGTCTGCTGCAAATTGTAATACTGTGTACAATAAATAAATAAATCCATCTTCATTTGGAAAGTTAATTCAAGATGCTGAGCATAAGTTAAAACTGCAGCAATGATGAAATTTCTTTAAGAACAAAGGCCTTCATGAATCATGCCTAGATTATGAAGAATTAACTTTTCAATCTCAAATATGAAATAAAATGTAAAATAAAAGACCTTGAAAATGGAATAAAATAGAACTGTATAATTGCAATTTAGTTTGTAAGAACAAGGACATGGATTTTTTAGCTGCTTGGCTTATAGACTTGGCTTATAAAGTCACCCTAGGACATTTATTCAGCTTGGAAGGCACCTCAGGAGGTTTCTGATCCAACCTCATGCTATCCCAGGCAGTGTCAGGTTCCTAGAGGCTCCTGATTTGTCAGCAATCACTTTGTTCTGATGTTCCTAGCAAGGTTTTTCAAAGATGATGGAAATCTTAATTTTTTTCTTCTGCAAGTTTTTGGGTTTTTAAATTTAAATTATTGCCTTGTCACAAAATAAATTTAGAGATTATATTTTAGAGATAAACATACCCTCTGAGGTCCCATACTACCCCAAAATGTACATGATGATCATTTACATTCTTAAATGTAAATGTATTCTTCTGCATCGCAATACAGATGGTATGTGCTTGAAATTTACAGGAAACTTACATCTTTCAGTTGTCTTTCAACTTCAGTGATGTTTATTGCAGTTTCCTGCGGAAAAAGAACAACTTGTTAGTGTTGTTTAAAACAGATGGTTGAAATAGCAAAGCTACTCCTGTACAACTATTAATCTCACATAAATAGCATAAGAATATTTTAAAAATAAAAAAGATGCATTTAAAAACTGAAACAGATGTGTCTTTTGTGTTTAAAGATCTTTATAGTTGGTTGCTGGGGATTTTCTGAAGGATCCACGTTATGTAGAAAGCCACGTCATATATTTAAAATAGACTCTTTTGCAAAATATGGGACAAAGATTTACATGGAATTTATTCCATAAGTCTGCAACTCATAGTTACATGAAAACATTTCCTAAGGAAACCATTATGTATTTTCTGCTGAACTGCTGTCTTGGAAATCCTGAAGGATGTTCCACAAAGTGCTTTTGAAAAATGAAGATATTTAAGGGTATTATTTAAGTACACAAGGAAAGGTAAATGTTTCTTCTGTTTTTGTATCCTCATAAGTATGCCAATGGCCCAGACATCCAGGAGTTGCTGGGGAAAGCCAGAGACCTCGATGCTTCCCTGGGATAACAGGAAGACTGTAATCATCTGGGAAATCGTGCAGGCGTGGCTGGAAGCATAAGGACAAACTGCCTGATTTCCTGAGACCTGATCCCCAGAACAGTGAGTATGACTTATGTCCACATATGAGTAGGAGAGTTCTTGAGACCCATCTAAAACTGGAGAGCAGTTACAATCATATATCTTCCACTCTGACACGTATCTTCTCTGCATGATACAAAGTGGTTATGAAATTGTGTAGGTGTAAGTCAGAGGGAACTTCAATGAGAAAAAAAAATGTAGGTTACTACCCAAATCCAAAATACATTCTTTCCAACATTTTTCTGTGGATCTTGGAACATGATTTACAACAAAATTTATAGCTTAAAAATACAGTCTTTTGAATGTAATTATTAAACTTAAACACTTCCTAATAAAAATAGGATTTAGAGACACTGAACTTGTTTCTTTGAACATCAGAGTCTTGCCTCAGTAAAAACTTTCCCAAAATTGTGTCATAAAACTGTTGTTTCCAATTCAGAGCTCGTATGCCACCTAGCAGTTTCAAGCAGCATTGCTAGACTTGTTTTCAAGTTCTCCAAGACATCCAGTCAAAACATCATTGTCCTCTGTTGATAAATCAGTTAAAAATTTAAAAGCAAACTATGGTTTTAAAGTAATACATATTTTGGTGGTTTGTTGACAAAAACATCACGAAAATCTGTTGACTCAATATATATTTTAACACCTCTAATGAAGTTCAAAGTGTCTTAAAATTTAAAATAAATTCGTTGCATTTAAAGTGGTATTTCTCAATAAACTGCATTATTAGAAGTACTACATATGTTACATATATATATTATGTACAATATATGTGTGTTATCACTCAAAAGCAGTAGATGAAGATATTCTGTTATGTATTTGGCTATAGCAGAATTTCTAGAAATTGCTCAACTCCCATGTAGAGTGCAGAGAACCAGCACCATCTGCAGGTCAATCAAAAGCTGGAAAAGAAAGACTTATAACCACCTCTTTTTAGACACCTGTGCCCAAACAACTTCCCTGTGCCCCTTATAGAGATACTACTGCATTTTCCAAAGAACATTAGAACAGGGCAGGGGTGGGGAAAACAACTGTAGAATCCTTAATGGACTTGTAAACACTGCCAAGGATTGGCACCATACCTATTGACCACTTCATGTGAGAGGAGAAACTCATTATTCCTGTCCTATCCTGTGTCACACTGAAGAACTTACCTTGTGTGATAGAAAGTAAAGACAATTAGTTTTAACAACTGAGACACAAATGAGGATTCATAAGAGCAGAGAGAAGAAAGATATTCTCATGACTAAAGCTGAATTAGGTGAGAGCTTAGTTTGTCTTTATTAGTGCCCAATGTCTCTTATCACTGCTGCCTTCTCCCTCTGTCTAATCACTGAGCACACAAATCTGAGAAAGGCACAGTGCCTGCCTAAGCAACAGTGGATCATCCCATGTAGCATCACAAGTCACACTCCCTGTGTCTGAACTTGAACAAGGGACCTTGCAATACAGCAGGGGAGAATTCCCTCCCCAGCTGTGTTGCCTGAAGTGTGCTCTCTGACTGTTCCTCATTTAGAGTTCAATCTGGATACCATCTCGCTTCATACAAGAACATTTCAGCATGCAACACAGCTTGTAAGAAAATCAAAAAATTGTCCTATTGTATAACAGGTATTGGTGCTTAGTGGGCACAAATTTCAATTTGCAATTGCAATATTTCTTCAGGGCTTACCTGGGATGCCTGAGAAGTACTACTGGCTTTGTTCTCAAGATCAGAGCATTTGGCTATGACTGGAGATAAAGTACATTTTAACCGGTTAATTTCTTCTGATAGAGAACAAAGTAACTGTTCTCTCCTTTCTGCTTCCTTTCTTTTTTCCTCTAGTTGATTTTGTAGTAAGGAGACTTCACTATTCTTGGTTTTCGACCTCAGCTTGTCTTTCAGGTTTTGGATTTCTCTGTCCTTCTCTCCAAGAAGATGATTGTATTTTTCTTTTTCTTTCTCAAGGGAAAGTATTTTCTAAATGAAACAGAATAAGAAAGAATAAGTGTTAGTCTATGCATCTAATGCATTAGCAAGTTTACAGTAGTTTGAGATGATCTGAGCAGCAGGGTCTAGTGGAAGGTGTCCCTGCCCATGGCAGGGCGGTTAGAACTAGGTGATTTTTAAGGTCTCTTCCTACCCAACCCATTCTATGACCCTATGATGCTCACTTTCAAAGTTCTCTCTTAGCCTTTAATTAGCTGAAAAATTACTTTTAGCTCAAAGCAGACAATACTGGAGCCATCATGTGAAATATTTCAAGTGACAGTAAAACCAGTCTGAAATAGATGAAACAAAGAGAGAATGCAAAGAACCAAGTTTCACAGGTTTGGTAGGTAGTCAGTTTTGCATATGAATAAAGATCACTACAGTATATGAGCCTTAAAACAAAAGCAGTACAAGAACTCCAAAACACCAAGCAAAGAGGTTGGTGCTACATTTCTTAGTGTATTTCTTAGCATGTTTGGTAGCTTTTGGGAAGTGGCAGAGCCTTCTTGCAAACTACATGACAGTGAGTTACAAGAGAGTTACAATAAAGCATTCAGGAGAAGGATTCTGTTTTCCATATTATCTGGCCCTGTAGCTTCAAAATGTGCTTTAGTAGATATTTTCGACATGCACTCTTTGCAGTAGGCCCCCAGCAGAGGAAATCATTACACAGAATTAGTAATGCATTTCAGATGCCATGGGGCCCTGCATGAACTTCAATTCTGCTGAGAAAGGCTGATGCTGAAATCATGCATGTTGACATCATGAAACTTCTTCTGGGTTTCTTTCACATCAGAAACTGAAAGCAAGTGAATTTGTGAGAGCTTCATTTAGGGAGTGGTTGAACACAACTGCTCACTAAAATTAAAACAGTGACACCAAAGAGTATCTGATATATCAAACATGATGGTAATTTTCCACCTGTTTTTCCTAGTTTATAGGAAACCAGTATTAAGTAACCAACACCAAGCAAACAACAAACACCAACAGACTCAGCAAATACACTAAAGAATTCAGCCAAAACTGTGCATGAGCTGCCCAGCCATAGGTCATCCTTGGCTTAGGACATCTCAACTGACATTGTGGCACAGACACATGACAAGAAGCCCTTTTCTTAAAAAAAGCAGCCTAGAAATATTAGTATGCCTAGTCTACATTGGTTGTATCCTTTTCTGGAGTCTGTCTAAAGTTGCCCCATCCTTCTGGGAAGCATGACATCCTGTGACTATGGCACCTATTAAGCCTTGAACTCTTCCTGCAACCACAGGTTTACCTTGAGTGGAACAGTCATTCAGACATACAGATGCTTTGATACCTTGCAGTGTCTTAGTTTCTGCTCTTTAGCTGCAATGGAAAAATAATGTAGTGGCCTGATTATGGTTTCATTTACCTATAGCTGAGTGGGAGCTTGACAATTCAATTCAAACAAACACTGCATTTTTTTTGGCATGTTCTTAATCAAATGTTTGCAAACGTCAAGTTCTTTGCATGAAGTGCTTAAAATACTTTTGAGACGTGTTCTATTGGACACGAGAGGACAGGTCTTAATGGATAACGGGCAACTCTGGCCTCAAGCCTTTGTACTTACCAGCCTTGTCAGAGTGCGATTTTATTAGCTCAGCTGTCATTGAAAAATATCTGAGAATGAAAGTGTGAAACTAAAAGTTTGTCCAAATTGTCTAACACTGACAGTGTTAGTGTCTGTTAGCGACTGAACCAGTCATGACATCAAAAGTTTTGAGAGGAAAGGTGGGGCTCCTGCTCGCGAGGCCGAGTGCCGTATCCGTGGGACACGGCCCGCGCTGGCTCGGGGAGAGCCCGGCTTACCTGGAGGAGTCTGCTCCTCTCCGGGTCCGTCATTTTGCCTTTGCCTGTGGCCACTTCATCCATCGACTTTCGCCGGGCAGCGCCCTCCTGCTCACCCTTCTCGAGCCCACTGTCAGCTCTGGAGTTGCCCGACTTTAGGGCCCCCTTGCCAATAATTCGATCTATGGCGGTCTTGGCGATCATCTTTAGGCGCCCGTACAAACCAAACGAGGCGCTACGGAACAGCGATCCCTTCTAGCGGGCAGGACAAGGCTGCCGACAGCTGGAATCAGCGCAGGCTGCGCGGGCCTTCCCGGATCCCGCGGGGCTCGGAGGGGCCGCGAGTCACGGAGCGGGGACACGGCCCGGAGCGGGGACACGGCCCGGAGCGGGGACACGGCCCGGAGCCGGGACACGGCCCGGAGCGGGGACACGGCCCGGAGCCGGGACACGGCCCGGCGGCGGCTCCGCCCGGCCCCGGCCCGTGCCGCTTCCGGGAGTTTGAATCCCGCGGCTCTGGGCCGTCACTTCCGGGCTTTCCGGATGGTTCCGCGGGGCGGTGGCGGCAGGGGTGGTGTCCCCTCGTGTCACCGCCCCCTCGTGTCGCCACCCGGCCAGTGCCGTCCCCAACGCCCGCCGCCGCGGGTCCCCGCCGGGTGTCAGCCGCAGTGCTCGGCCGGCCGCGGGGTGCGGGAGGATGGAGCGGTGCGCCGTGGTGCTCGGGACGGGTCTGCAGGGCCCGCTCACTGCTGTGTCGTACGTGTCTGTGTCCTCCTTCCTCCCTGAACACGTGTGGTTTTCTTCTCCAGAAATCATCTACCCCAAATCTCATAATTTTAGAAATTACAAAGTAAGCTAGGGTAAGTCTCATGTAACCATGTGAAAAGTAGGCTGAACTGCGCTCACTTGTGGGTCATTCTGCTCCATCTTTCTGGCTTCCCCTCTCCGCTCTCCGTGGGGACACGGGGACACGTGTGGCAGTGGCAGCGTGAAGCTGTCGGGTTTTTACATCTGTTCACAGCGGAGAAAAACTAACGCTGAGCACGGGGCAGCTCAGAGCTCTTATGCTTGTCATGTAAGTGTTACCTAGTTCATGTTACCGGAGTGTTTGTGTTAAGACGAAGCATTCATATGTCTCCAAACAATACAGAGGGTCTTGTCACTTTTAATTTCTTTTTTTTGCACGCATTCCCTTAATACTTTTTCGTTTTTAGTTATGGATACATATTTCAATAATTCCTCAAGAAATCTACACCATCCAGGATGTGCCATGAGAAAGCTGCAGTGCCGTTGTTCCAGAATACAACAGGAGGGGGAGGACTTACACTGGTTTTTGGGATCATCGCCAGTTTGTGACTAGGCTGGCACGGAGACAAACCAAAGGCATTTACGAACAATGAAGTTCTAAAAATTATGGGGGAAAATATAAGCCATCGTGAAATTTCATACCTTGGTAAACCGAGAGGCAGATGTGGTTTAGCTCGAATTCTAGAGTCGTACTTAATGTTCATGTTGCTTAATGTTCATGTTGCTTAAGTTCTTGGTTTCTGACAAGAGATTTGTCACGCAATTTAAGAATAAAAGCAACAACAAGAAATCAGAGTTTGCAGTGTGCCCTTTCTGTTACAGGATTTCACTAGCGAGAGCTCTTTCTGTGCAGCAAGACAGAACCTGGTGTCAATTTACAGGACTCTTTTTTTCCCAGAGCTTTGAGTAGCTAGACCGTCATAGATCCACCCATAGACCTCCTTTGCTGTAAACCAGTAATTCCCTGCCTCCTCTTCCTGCTAGCGTTTCAGTCCAGAAGTTAAGGACTGTGAAACTGAAGATTTAATTCCTTCGGTAGTAGTCAACATTTAGGCAAGACGGGAAACAATGCTTCGGGTGATTGTGGAATCTGCTACCAATATCCCTAAAACCAAGTTTGGGAAACCAGATCCTATCGTTTCTGTTATTTTTAAAGGTAAGCAAAACTGTCATAAATGTAGTCAGAGAATAAGTTTTGTAAAGGATAGTGCCCTGTGTAAGTATTTGAAAATCTGGGAAAACATATTTTCCTGAAATTACATCTGATGTAATTTTAGGGAATACTTTTTAATTAGAGACAGGAGTTACCTGAATGAAGTTTGAACTGGGTGGAGTGCATTGGTCTGTTCTGACCAGCTGTGCTTCTGTTTTTTTCTTCCACATTTTACAAGCTTTTCCAAAGGATTAGCCTGTTGCTTTAAAAACAAATCTAATTGTGTAAATGAACCCACTTTTAATTTTGATATTGAAGATTACCTTGTTTTCCATCTAAAAAATCATTCCTGTCTTGATTACTTTGAACAGGCAGTGCTCACTGTCACATGCATACAATAAAATGTGATTTATTGTTGTTACAAGTAGCACATTGAAAAACAGTAGTACTATTCCTGAAGGTGTTTGATTTTGTTTTAGTTTGGTTGGGGGGGCGAATCTGTTGGTGTTGGTGTTTTTTTTCACAGACAGAATTGCACATCAAAATTTTGCCTGTTGAGATTATTTAATTACAACATTTTGGAAGGAAAGTGTATATTTCACTTTCATTGCTCATCAGTTATATATGGGAGAAGGAGAAGACTGTGATAAAATTAGCATTTATATGTAAAGCTACTTATGTTTTACAGTACATTTTACCTGTTGCCATCATTACCTCACTTGGCTAGACTAGAGTCGAATTTTGTTATTGAGTTATCTTTAAGGTGCCAAAAGCTTCAGGCAATTTTGGATCATGTAGTACATCAAACCAAACTGATAAACAGGCATCTTATCTCCTGGTGACCTGGTTTCCTATCTGTGCACTGAAATCCAAATGGTATTTTAGAGTGTGAAAAATCCTTGCAGGAGTTTGTCACCTTTAGAAACCAAAGCGGGGATCGTGACAGCTGTTGGCTGGAAAAGGACAAGGCACTGCACATTCAGAATCTTAACTTTCAAAGTAACAAGTTTTCAGTTCCATTTATTTCAGCATCAGAAAGATGTGAAATCGCTCCATTTCCTTTGGTTTCCTCCTTTTTTTCAAGGTTTGGTTTGGGTTTTTTTTAACCACCCTGTGTGATAGAACAAGTGGCAGAGCCTGTCTAAGTAGCTTTTGGTTCTTAATATATGATTTTACTTGACCTGCAAAAAGTGATTATACTGTAATTTCTCTGGTTTGCTTCACATTCTGCTGCTTCTTAAGTATTCATTTTCTCTTTCCAGTTCCTTGTCTTTCTTTGCTTTCCTGCCAGTTTTGCCTTTCTGTGTTGCCTCTGTTCCTGCAGTTTCAGACTCCAGAGCAGGTTTATGCCTTCCCTTCTTTGTGCTTCAGTGTCTGTTTAATCCCTTCTTGTAACCTTCTCTTCCTTCTATGTGTTCTGATGCAGTTCACTTTTACCTGGTAAATATGAGTTACAGATCTTTTTCTTCTCCATTACTGGATTTGTTTTTCAGTCCTTCAGTTATCCAAACCCAGGAATTAGACAACAGACATTAAAGGAATGAATTTATATTTATCCTTTATATACTGTAATTGGGATTTTTAATGTTCCCAACTCCCAAAATAGGCTTAACTAGTGTCAGCTTCATAATTGTGACAGGTTTTTAGTAGGATATTGAATTTCTCATTATCCTGCCACTTCTGTATATGTGATTTTACTACATACCAACAGTCTGAGATTTTACTTCCTGTCCAGAGTGATTCAAGTGGGACAGAAAATACCAGGCTTTTACCAGCTATTAAGCAGCTCTGATTTCATTTGTAAGTGGAGTGCCTGGTTACCAAGTGCAAGGACACAGTCTCATATCTGAAATATCTTCAACTTCTAGCTGTTTATGTTTACAGATTTTTAGATACACTTCTGGTTCCCCCCTCACTCTGTTAATGTGTAGAGATAGGAAACCAGTCTTATTTTGGGAAGATTATGTCAAAGGGCATTAATCTTTAACTTTCGTCCCTACCCAGGGTAAATCCTGGGGGACATAAAAAACACATTTGGGAGTGCATGTTCTAGACTGGGAAAAATTCAAGCATTTGTAGGACTATGGCCATGGCCCTGCAGCACATTTTCTTGTTTGACTCTGGAGTATTCTAGGTGAAGTCTCAGTGAACAGCACTCATTTGACAGAAAATTGCTGTGGAAGTTGGCATTTCATTAGAACAGTATTTTGTTCAAATTTTAGTTTACAGGGTCTTTGCTGATGTCAGGTTCAGTAAATTTAAGCCTTCCATGGAAACACAGTCTTTCAGCCTCAGATCTTTACAGCCATGCTGTGAAGAAGCAGCTCATGATCCTGCAATTGTTAGTATGAAAGTGACTGCAAATGTTTCATATGTTAAGACATGTAAGTTAATATGGTTTCATCCGTGAATAGAATAGATTTCATCCAGTTTGTTTAACTAAGCTGGTTACAGACTAGGCAGTTAATATAATTGTTACAGTGATGTATATTAGCTGCATATTAGGAGGAAATAGGCAGCTGTTTCTGTTCTGATATAGCAGAGTTTTGTGCAAGCATTTCCCTTTTTTTTTTACACATTTATGTCCAGGCCAATGGGATGGATCTTTTATTTGCTTTAAGAACAGCTCACAGTTCAAAGAGAACTACACCCTGAGAGTAAACGAATATCGCTATCTGGAACTGGGGGCTGTTCTTGCAGAATTCTGAGTTTGTTGCTCACCATGAGACAATTGATTGGTCAAATTAATATAAAAAACTCTTGCCATTTGCTAAACTGACACAGTGATAATGATTGTCAGTGTAATTGTTTTGGTTTGTTAGATTCTGGTCTCAGCATCTAAAAATTGATTCAATTGCTTGTATGTGCAGTCAGTGCTAGGATATTTAGTGCTTTGATCATTCGTTTTGGCTGCCTCATTCCACTTTATGCAGTAAAAACTGATGTGAAATGGCATTTAATTTGATTCAACTTGATTCCATTTGTACTTCATCTAAGAGCTTTTCAGCAGGCCTGCAGTAGTCAAAGCTATTTCAGTTTATATTTCAGGGTGCGAAAGAAAATAGTTTGAGAGTGTAATTATTCACTAGATTTAAATTTTCTGGTTTGCAGAGAAGTAAGTTATCTAAATTTAATTTCTAGGGTTTTGGAGGTCTTCCCATTTGATCCTGCAGTTGCTGCCACCATGCAATCTTGATTCTCCTTTGACAAAATTTCATGGGATACTTAGTTTACTGAAATGCAATTCTCTCTTGAATCTTAGACTTAGGACTGTTGTAAAAGATAATGTTTGCTTCTGCTATTGCCCGCCTGCTCATGATGATTAAAATGCTAGTCATAATAGAAAAAAAAATTAAAATGGAAGCCTTAAGTATTTTGCTATGCTGTAATCTTTTTAATGATGGAACGTTATTATTGAAAGAGCTCATCCTAAATTTTTTTGGACACTGAGGCATTAAATTCTTATTACAGTCATTTCCACCTGAGAATATTAACTAGCATGTTAAAATATAAGGTAATATAAAGCCTCCATCAAGATAAAGCAAATAGTAATTTCTTCTACAGTACCACAGTTACTGTATTTAGTTATCAAGGAAATGAGAATAGAGTGTTCTACCTGTATCCACTATAATTTCTTATTTCATGGTAGGGCCACACTAAAAATGGTGACTGGCCCTGTTACACAGTTTATCCTGATGTGGTTAAGCCTTGGTTGCTATAGCTGCAGTCATTACCAGCAGAGGAAAACAGCCTGAGGACCTGAAACTTTTGTGTGCTCCTGGAATAACTGAGCAATCCACCTCACCCTGCTTGGCAATGGGGATTTTTGATTGGAAGAAGAAAGAGCTTTGCCAAGAGCTTAAAAACAAATACCTCCACCACCCAGTACATTAAAATACTGATAAAAGTGTAATAAAAAGGAAGTCAATAAAGAGACGAAAATATATGCAAAATATTTCCTTGAGGAATGTGAATGTTGCACTCTGACTAAAATTACAACTGAAACCCAATGTAAGCTGTGCTTCCCAGTGTTTTTTCATCCAACTTTCCCACAGATGCATAACAGAAAAGGGTTTTTTCTCTGTGTAATCTAGAATATGTGTATTAGTGGAAACACAAATCTTGCTTTTGTGAAAATGGATCATTCAGAGTGGAAAATTTGGCTCAAGGTCAAGAACTGTTCTGATTGTTGTTCAAGGCAGGACTCACCTTAGAGAGTTACATTTTAGCTTAGGCAGGAATCATAGGACTTTTACCCATTAGTTCCCTCAGAATCAGGTCTGTAATTTACTATCCTCTCTACAAACTGCTGTAACTGTTCCTTTTTTTCACTGGCAGTGAAAACAGCTTTTCATCTCCCAGCTTCTAGAGGGACTTGGAGTATCAGTGCCCAACCCCAGATATTCTGGCATACCCAGTTTTGAAAGTGCTTTGTCTTCTATTAGATAGCACAAAGTTGAATTTCTCTTGGTTGTTAATTAGTGCTTTGTTCTGCAAAAGGTCAGGCCACGGTATGGTATGGTATGTTATGAAAGCTCTTTCCTTTGTCCTACAACGTGAGTCAATATCCTGTGTGAATTGTAGACAATTCCTGTTACATAAATGGGAGTCAGTTCTTGTAATTTGCAGCATGGGCTGACTTTTTCAGTGCATCCCACTCTCATCCAATAAAAAGAGCCACCACAGTCAGCAGCCTGACTAGTGGGTATATGAACTTCCCCGTTTGGCATATCTTTACTCTTGCTTCCCAGGCCTTGGCAACATTTGCCAGGCTAAGTACAGTCATAACTTCAAATAACAAAAGTGCAGTTATCTTTCCTGGAGTCCTTAAAGATGTGGAGTGTGTCCGAAGCTTGGACTTCTTGTGGTGGCTGGGCATTTTGGAGACCAGCAGCTGCTTTACACCCTATACTTAAACATGCTCATTTGTTATCACTAATATATGCAATCTCTGTTTAAAAAGCTGGGTGTTTGTGCTCTTTCGTGCTTCTGAGTGTCAAAAGACTCCTCCTCCATTGGAGGATATACATATAATGTAATTGAATAGGAAAAATAATGCCAAGCTATGTATAATTTGCACCACACCCCACATTCTTATGATTTGTAGCTTGCCCAAATGCAAATTTTAGCATGAAGTATGGAAAATTTGCAGGTTTTGTAATTTTTAGGCCACAGTGAGTTCAGTGAAGTCATATCTGCATAACCTCTGGAAACCATTTTTTCAGGAAGGATTGCATTTCCTCTTACATGCATATGTATTTCTTTTAATATTTGCTCATTTAAACCAGACAGTGCTGACACTGTAAGCATATCTTCTTAAGATCTTTTTCCATGTGATTTTTTTCTAGAGCTAAATAATCAAAAATATTTTGTAACTCAAATATGGTAAATATGTAACACATTTTCTTTACTACTTTCAAAAGCAGTACTTTACTGCTATCACTTAGAGGTTACTGTTTGGTTTGCTGTTTCCATGTCTTTTAGTTTGTCTTTTTTCATCATTGTTGAAGGTGAAGCTAAGGGTCATAAAAGGTTGCAAAACGTAAATATTTATTTTGTTTTTGGAATTACATCTAGGTATGCTTAAACAAAACAATAAAAAGCCTGAACTACTAAAAATACCCAGGGGACTTCTTGATTGTAAAAGATGCAACTTCTGGAAGAGATAAAAAAAAATTGGAACATTTGGTTTAAAGTTCAAACTTTCTTTAGAAAAGTGAAAGGAAAAAATACTAAGTTTTTGTAGTGGTTTAGCAAAAACAAATAATCATGCTTTGTTTGTATTTGCAGATGAAAAAAAGAAAACAAAGAAAATTGAAAATGAACTCAATCCTGTTTGGAATGAGGTAATTTTTTAAAAAATAAGTCCTTGGTCATTTTAAGACAATGCTTGTAAGGTCATTAAGGCAGTTTCAACAGCTGAACATGTTGGAAAGAGGATCAAGTGCTCTGTGTTCTTTCAAGGTGTCAGTAAATGCAGGGGAAGGGATTCATCTTGCACCATATATTACAATTCATTAGTAATGTGTTAATGAAAAATTACATGGATAACTGCTGAGTTTGTGGCCTGGTTTTGTTCCCACTTTCTTTCAATCAAAATGATACCCAGCCATTGTTTAGCCACATGTATGGGAACATAATGGGATAGTTTGTTACATACATACAGAATTAAAAGGAATTATGTATTGAAAGTCCTGATGGTTTATTTGTAGGCCTCCTCTTATGTTGCATCTTCAGGAATATTTTTCTTGGGGAAAATGTTTTCTTAGCAGTTTTTTCACAATGGTAAATGAGAGTTAAAGATTTTTCTTACATTTTGTAATTAGAATTATAAAGAAAGGGAACACACAACTATTTGTTTAAATTCAATAGCAACTGAGTTCAGTCAGTATTAAGATCAGTCAGAAGTCAGAAGGGGATTAATATCAGATATTATGGATGACAAGACAATATGTATGTTAGTGTGAGGAAGTGGAACTGCAAAAGAAACGATGGCTCATTGTTAAGCAATGTAATTGTAGTAATTGCTAGTAATTAGCAAATCAAGTACATGCTATGAGCATTTTTCACTTCACTTTTGCAAATGTAAGCTGGATTTGGTCTCTCACTAAATGCAACATTTATTCCTGAATAACTTTGTTGTATATGCTACTCTGCTGTTTTTACATAACTTGTCATTATAATTTGGATTTGGTCCTTTTTTTGTTGTTGTTCAGATTGTTGAATTTGACTTGAAAGGAATTGCTCTGGATAATTCTTCTTCCCTAACAATTATCGTGAAGGATTTTGAAACAATTGGACAAAACAAGTAGGTTCCTTCTTTCCCTCTCCCTACCCACACCCACCCCAGTATTAAACACAACTTTCAATACAGAAGTGCAGGGGAGAAATGGAACTGATAGCTGCTGTTTGCTGTGCTCTCTCTTTTCTGTCAATGCCAAGTAGTGTTCTTTTTGCTATTCTGAAAGGAAGTGTCATCTTTTCTTTTTTTTTCATGGCAGATTTCATGTGTGTTAGGCAAACATTCATGTTTACTCATAGTAGCCCAATTCCATTGTTAGCTTTTCTTTACTACTCTCTGCGTCCTCCCAACATGTCGATTCTGGTTTTTACAATACTCTAACAGGTCTGTCATAAAATCACTGTGAATCAAGCCAGTGCCCTCAGGACTCTCATTCTTGAGATTCCTGCAGGTCAGTTAGGCAGGAATATATTGCATGCCTCTGACTTTAGGGAGATCTCAAAACTTGAGATTGGAAAGCTTATCAGTAATCAGAATTTTGTAATGGACTTTATATTGCATCAGAAAATAAAGGAAAGTGATTATCTGAAGCACCTAAAGTGTTTCACTCTGTACAGGGATTCAAAGTTAAGCAGTCATGGGGTTGATTTTCTTCAAATTGTATTTGTAAATATCATCTAGACTCATATTTGTAACTCTTAACCCCCAGTTTGTGCAAATGCCTGTTTGTTTTGCTTGGGTTTATGCACAGAAAGTTGTTCATACCAAAGCCAGAGTAACACCTTCAAGGTAGTGCTCTTTGAAAATAGATCCTCAATAACATCCTCATATTTTCTGTGTGTGATGTGTTTGGAAGGCATGTTGGCAGGGACACAGGATAAGGCGGTGAGAAGTGGGAAGCCCATGAGCAGGCATCCTGATTGTTACATGGTAATAGGAAAAAGCATCTTGTAGTTCTTTTAAAGACACAAAGCACTGTAACAACAGAAGAGATTTAATATTTATGAACATTCACATTTAGGTGAAAGAGTACATGAAAGGAGGGAATGTGGAATAAGTTTCTCACCTACCAATTGCTTTATGCATAACCTGTATTTCTGTAGAGTTACTGATTGTATTTACTGAGTTAGAGACAGATTTAGTAGTACCGTATCATAGATTTGCTACTTTTTCACAGTATCCTCTTTTAATACTTAAGAAAAAGTCTATAGTTAGATACATGTCTGAAGTGCTGCAGCATTTCAAAACAGTGCTCAGTGGAAGAGTGTGCAAATAACACTCCTGTGGTTTGTCTGCATGCTAGTTCAGGATTGGAAAGGTGGAGCACGATGCCTATCTAAGGTCCTTACAACTGAGAGCCGTTCTAATGACAGTTTAAGAAACGCCGTGTTTGCTTCTGACATTCACAAGTAGACCCATTAAACTGGGAGGTGTATTAGGTGTCTAAGCTAAGTGGGATTTGAGTTGAAATCAGCAATCATCCCTTTAGAGATTCATGTTTTTATATATTTTATTGTAAAATCTAGCTTGACTTTGGATTTAGTTTTTGAGTGTAAAGAGTATGTCTAAGGGACTCTGTTGCCTGAGAACGAGCAATGAAAAAACCTACACCATGTCTTTGGCTTTGTTTTCTTCTGGAGGAAAATAAGCAGTGGGGATGGCTGTTGTTACATTCAAGGTAGTGACAACTTTCTCTGAAATGTTCTGCTCCTGCTTGTCTCTAGGCCAGAAGCAGAGCACTGTGTTTCTCAGCCCAGCCTCCCCCTCTGGCTGCTCACTCACAAAGTGAGTCAATCCACACTCCGCTGTTCCGTGCACTCTTAGTCCTGACTGGTTCCAGACACCTGGTCTGTTGCCATGCCCAAGGGGTGACTGCAGAACCTGTACTACCCTCTGGAGCAACGGAGCAGGAGATTGCAACACAAGACATGATTTTTTCCAGCTCCTAAAAGCTGATAGAACTGTTCGTCCAGTCTGTTTTTAAACATGCAGGAGGAGGAGTACAGTGGATGTTGTTCTGCTTTTACACTGTGCCAAGGCACTGAACTCATTGCTTTGGCATGTTTCTGTAAATTAAGCCTGAAAGAGCATTTGGATATTTTTCCATTTCTTTGTTTTCCTGGAGAGAAGATTTACTGCTTCATTTACAGGATCACTAAACTTTTGCAGATAGGTTAATGAGTGCTCTTCATGGTGAAAAGTCACAATAATTGGAAAAGATAAATAAAACAAACCACTGTATACAGACAGAACATCATAGGAATAAAACAGAGGACTCACATGATTCATGCTTAGTTAGATTTTCCGGCATAAAGATGTTTGAAAAGAGAACACATCTGTTTTCTATTACATCTAATACTGTTAGTGGAAAGATTTCAGATTCTCTGAACACAAATCTTTATGCAGATAAAAAAGTCTCAAAAACTCCACAGTAATGTCAGTTGTCCCTGTGAAGTTCAGAGCATGAGCTGGGATAATGTGTTTCCCCGTGTCCTTTGTGTAGTTAGTAACCTAGTGAGACAGGAAAAACAGATTGGGCACACCCTTTGCTCTAACAGAAAAGTGCAGCTACAAATGAGCAGTGCAGCAAATTATTTAATCATTACTAAGGATTTCTCATGGTTAAATAATTTCCAGATTGTTTAAAACCTCCTACAGCTGTACCCTTTTGTGTGGATTCTTTTCCACAGCAGTGTGACTGTACATAGTTGCAGGCTTCCCTTGCATCCACTGTATTCAAGATCTAGACAGTTTAGGATTCAATTTTAGGCTTTTCTTCCTTGTTCAGAACAGTATCCGTGCGTTGTTTCTTTTTTAAAGTATGTTCTTGCAAAGAGTATTATCAAATAAGTAAAGATAAAATAGAGGTTTTTCTTAATAAAAGTAGTTAAACATAGGAATAAGAGAAGGTGGGTGTTGGGTCTTGTAGCATACTCGATAATGAAATATACACGCTGAGGAAGAAAGGTGGAGTATAGTAATTATAACTGCAGCAGAGAACCAAGTTTGCTGATGAGAATCATAAATATAAACCTCTGCCAAAATAAATCCTTAAAAATAGATGTAAAAGAATTTAAATGCTTGACCCTTGAGTAATTTAAACCTTGGGGCTTCCAGTAGAAGTAGCATGTAAGCAGCTAGAGGACATGATAGGCTAAAGAATTTAGTATAGATTGCTACCTTCAAACCAAGAGGAATAATAAAATGGTTGGTACTATGAGTTAGCACTTCCTGATCCAGACATGGGTGTGAAGTTTCACTTCACTTGGTTATTTAGGCAGCTAACAGGAAGTGCTAACCACAGCACTAACGGATTAATTAGCTTTGGCACAAATGCAACTCAATGTGTAATAGTTGGTCATCAGTAGTTCATTGATTTCATGCTTATAAACTAGGTATTTTCCTTTGATCACTGTGGGGGAACTGTCATAACCCTGGTAAGGTTCAAAATCAGCTTCTGAATAGGGACTTTGCATTTATTTTTGGTGTCATCTCCAGTGGTAGACCAGAACCTTTAAACTGCTTGTGACAGGACAGGGTTTTTGCTTTACTCAAGCAAAACTGGAAAAGTTTAAGAGACCAGACTGGTTGGACATTATACCTTATAGAAGTCTTAGGGATGGCCAGAACGGTACGTAAACATTTAAGAAACAATACTCATTTGCTTTGGTCTTCTACTAAAACAGCTGATGAACAAAAGGTCAGAGAATGCATTAAGCTGTTCCAGTAGCAGAAACTGTCCCACATGGTGTGTCAAGAGACTAGTGTCATCTGGAATTAAATGGGCAACTGTTGATCTGCTCAGGCAAGAGGAAGAAAGCTGAAAGAGGTCCAGCAAAGAACAGTGTCCTTTCATGATGAACAGGTGGTAGAAACTCTTTTCAGCTGTGCTGGAAGGAAAGGATTCCTTGTCATCTTGTAAGTCATGACTTCAGATGGAGATCACATACAATCCTACCTGAAGGTAAAAAGTCTTCAAAGTTCAGAGCAACTTCACAATAGCCATGCAGAGAACTGGGGTCTAGTTACCTGTCAGAGGGAAGTACAGGAGCAGACCTTGCAGGAAAGCACTAAATATCAATGAACTGGTGATGGACATGATCTCACAACAGCTCCTGAGTTCTGTCTTGGCTGACTTAGCCCAAAGATTACAAACCCCAGAGAAGCATGTCAGAAAAAAGGCTTTCTCTAAGACTTGTACACAAGTGACAAAGATGAGACCTAAGGACAACTTTGAGGCATTCCTTATTACTGTGGAATGTATTACTTCAGTCGTTGAGCAGCTGCATGATCAAAATCAGACTGGACATAGTCATGGGTAACCTTTTGTAGCTGACTAAGCTTGAGCAGAGGCATTGGACTGGATGATCCTGAGTGATTCCTTCCAACCTCATCAGTTCTGTGGTTCTGATAAGGGAGGGGTGAAACATCCCAAATCCAGTGATGGGGACGACTTTGCGAAAGGTAGAATAGTGCCCAAAGCTTAGAATTTGGCTAAAGTCTGGAAGTGGATTAAGATAGTTTATAGACTGAATATTAAATTTCTCAGTCTTCTTAGAGTGGAAAAAGACTGGATTCTGTTGTTGCCCAACCTGCTACAGGAGGGGGAAATAAAGGCATATAGATATAGAGGCAATATATAGAGGGAGCTGGTTGCAAGCAAGAAGTCTATGTAACTGATTCCCTCTTCAGTCTGCTGAAGGTGATCACCATTTTAAGAATGGTTACTATGCATTCAGATGTATGCAGTTATCATTTGTACAGGGCAGATGAGGGTGTAGAAATGGAAATGTACAGTGGAAAATTTCTACAGGTGAACAGCAATTCTTGAGTTAATGTCACCAGCTAAGAGGGTGTGGTTGCTGAAACATTAATCTTGATGATTTGAGATTACTTTGGGTGACTTCTGAGTTGATGATGTTTTTGATGTTAAGTCACTCCAGCTCATAT
>WAAE01006468.1:0-24220 GCA_013400495.1 Nicator chloris | reverse complement strand
AATGATTACAAACTACTCCTTTGTATAGTTCAGTTTCAGATAAAGTGGAAAACTGCTTACAAATGAACATATGCAATCTAAAGACTAGCAACATTTTTCAGTAATTTCAGTAAAATAAAATGTGGCAGTATTCTAATTTTAGTGCACTGAGGTAGAAGGAGTAGTTTAAAAAGAAGCAACAAAGGATATGTCAACTTTAGATTGTGTAGTGCACTTGTCCTCCAACAAATTACAGCAAAATCAAAGACAAGGAATTTATATGTGAGTAAAAAAAGATACACTGATAAAATTTAAGGTTTAACATGATTTTTCTTGATTTTACCTGCAGTTTAGAACAGAACTCAGTCTTCTCCAGTAAAGTAGGATTTGATCTGAAGTATGCAGTGGTGACAATAGCCATTGATTTTTGCTGGGAACAAAAATGCTCAGGCAGAATATATGCTTGGTGAAATTGTATTTTATCAATCAGAGTGAGGCTGTCAATGAATTTGCATACAGACTGCTCACAGTGTGGTAGAAGTTGATAATTAGGCAGGGCACCTCCTGAGAAGCTGTGCTCTCCTCACTTGAGGTTCAGCTCACAGATACTGAATATGCTGAAACACCTCCTAGGAAGTGTGGGATCTCTGAAAGTGTGGAGACTTTCTCACTCTTTAGGGGCCTTCAAGAAGACAGACTACTATTAAATAGTTTAGAGAGAGGCTTAGTTTCTCTGAAATTTCCATTTAATTTTGAAAACTTGGCTTGCATTATTTGGCAGTCTAAGTTGCTTCAAGTTAGGTGGCTATTTTGAGTGCATGCAGACTGTAACACTCATCCCTTCAGAAAGTACAGATTCTCTCAAACTGCATTTTCGTTTTAAACCCGAAGGCCTGAGTTGTCTTTACTACTTTGCTTCTTAGAAAATCTCTCTATATTTTAAATATACTGGCATGGAGGGAAAGTGTCCCCCTGTGCATTGGCTTGTTGCATTGTACATGAGTTTTATGTGCATGCAAGAGGTAGAGATATTCTGTGCTGGTAGAGAAGTGATTTGCATTTTGATAGTACTTACTAGTGAGCATTACAATTGTCTGCTGGAGATGGCTTCCATAGCAAAGAGTACTTTCAAGCAGATGAAGTGAGATCTATAGCGAACAGTTCAGGAAGAGAATAAAAATAGGGATGAAAGTATAAGTGGGTCTTGTCACTCACAGAAGAAGGGATATAAAATAGGAGGTGAAAAGGATGACCACTGTATTCCTGCAAGGAGTATGCCTTCACAGTTCCCCCATGAGATACGTATGTTACTGTAGCTATGGAATTTTCAGGGAAGGACTTTTAGGGAAGAAGATGAATGAATAGGAAAAAGTAGATTTTTAATTTCTTGGTATTGTCTTTGGAGGAAAGAGGAATTAAATACTTTGCTTCAGATTGAAGCAGTTTGAAATACTTCAATGTATCAAACTGAATTGTAAGAGTATTAGAGGTTAAGTAAATGCTAGGTCATATCAATTTATAACACTGCAACCACTGTAGCACATTTGGGATGAAAGGCTCAGCCTTTGATTCTTAATGTTTAAGCTTCCTGGTTCAGTTACCTCTTCCATGCAAAACAGTGGTTTTCCCCTGTAATTTCATTCTTTGTCTGAAATTTGCTATTGCAACAGTGATTCATGACAGGAGCAGTGCAGCCAAAGCAATGCTAGTATGAGCCACTGAACCTCCCATACTTGGGAGGAAGTTAGCCAATAACAAACAAGATCTTAGTGATTATACAAAATGTGTATTTAGTCAAATTGACTTCCATAGCAATAGAGTAAAACCACGGAATGTGTAACTGATATTTAGATATAATATTTTATTTGCTTATCCTGATATCCAAAAATAACTTTGTCCAAGCTTCTAATAATAAAAATAACAATAAATTATATCAGCATACTGTGTAGCAACAAGATGATGTAAATGTCACATGTACTACAAATTTCAGGTAAAAAGAAATTAGGTGGTGGAAAAATGATCACAAGCTATAAAACATACCATGTATGTTCTGGTAATATGATAAAGTAAATTCTTTTTTTTTCTATAAATTCTTTTTTTTTCTGTGTGTTCATGAGGTGTTTTGAGCTTACACACAATGTGATTTAATTTATGCCATTTGATTTGTAATATAGGAAAAGACCATGTGATCCACAGAAGTTTTAATGTTAAGTGGTCCCTTTGATTGCTACGAAGTGAAGCTAGAGTGTAGTTTAGTGATACTCTTACCTGTCTTGATGCTGTACTTGCGGTTCACTGGAATCACAGATGTGGAATGAGATACTCAGCTGAACTGATCCATGTGTAAAGGTCTCTATGAATAACTGTAGCACAGTGGTGAGCAACAGCAGTGCTGGAAACCACCAGTCCTCATGTTCTGAGTCAGTTCAGTCTCAGGCATCTCCCACTAATTTGTCAGTTGTGTGTTAAATGCTTTTTTTCACAGCTTTCTTCTCTAAAATCAGGGGAAAAAATAACAGATCGCCTCATGCAAGTTCTTTAGGGCATGCTATAGCAATGAACCCAAGAACAAAGTAGCATAAAAGAAATAATAATAGCATGAGTTAAGGGTTAAGTTAGGGATACATTAAAAAAAGAAATGCAACAGTACAATATTTAGATTTCTGCTGGCAAAAATATCTAAAGCAAAGAACAGAGCCTTGGTGTGTAATTAGATTGCTGTCACAGAAATGCACATTGATTGCTGCAGTTCATGCTGATTTCTTTAGAAAGTTTATTAAAATTTTGAACAATGAACAAAGATGTGTTAAATGAAATTGCACATAAGATTTAGGGGGTATTAAAGAAATTGAATCATCCTGATTTAAAGGAATAAAAACAAAACTGCTCACTTAAACACAGCTTTTCAAAATGGGAGGTGACACGCAAAGCTGCCCACTGCACATTCTGAGGACTGTAATGACCACTGGTAATGTATTTCCAGCAACTCAGTAACAAGATATGGGAAAGGTCCTAGTACCCCTGTATGAAAGGTATAGACAGAGCCAAATAAACACTTACATGATGATAAAAGAGAATACTAAAACTCTGGTAAAATAGAACAGGAACAGCCATCTCTGGGGACCTAGAAGTCCCTACTGTGCTCTCCCAAGTGTTTTGTGACCTACAGCAGCACCCTGCCTTCTTAAATAGCAGCAGCAGCTGCTCCACACAAATCCCAGATCCTCTGTTTGTAGCAGCAGAGATGTCACTAAGACAGTGCTTATTAATGATGTTCTCCTTTTGTGATGTTACAGTACTAATTCAAATGTAATAAAGGCCAGGAGGATCTCTTTCCTCAAAATTATGTCCTGGTTCAGAAATCGTTATCACAAATACTTGATCTCTGAACAGTTGTCTCCTAATTATCTAATATTCACATTGTGCTTAATGTAATTATTTCCTTCCAAAGTGAAGATCTATAAGTGTGTGAGCTAAGCACAATAGTTCTCGAGACCAGCAGTGAGTATCCTTTTTTCTCTTGCCAATCTTCTTACTAGATTCCAAGGAACAGTATCACTCCATCTGAATGTATAAAGACCCCGGGACACTTTCTTGGTACGCAGTGAATAAAAAGTTTCAGCCATATATTCACTGAGTACTCGAAATGAACAGCTACATAGAGTAATAAAATTGGGTGGGCCAGGGTGGCGGGAGCAGGCACCATAATATCATGAATTTATGCTTGCAGAACACTTTGCAGGCAAACTCCAGCTCATCTCACTGAGCCGTGTATCACCTTGGGTGTGCTCACACAATCTGCCCATCTCAAAGAACACCTGAAGCTGCAGCCCAACCATCCTGGAAATATGAACAGTCCCAGACAGAGCTTCCTCACATTCTCCTGCAAAACACAGTGCAGATCAACTTGAAGTGAATTCTTTTTGAAACCTCACTAAGAAACAAAGTTTTGTAGATGACACAACATGTGCATTTACAGTGAAAGAGTAAAGAAGCTAAATCTTGAGGCACGACAGGAGTTGAGAAGCAGATGAAATGACAGGGCAGCACAGTGGATCACTGTGATAACTGTGATTATTATAGCTTGTTATTGCAGATTATAATAGAGACACACAGCAGGCTATTTTCTTACACTTCTCTATAAGGCAGGAGGGAGCTGATTGTGCCACTTAACAGTGCCACATCCTTGTGTCAACCAGCATCTGTAGGAAATAAATCTGTAATTTTTGAATCTTCATCAATGTGCTTCTGCTATTCTTCTGTGCTAAACATTGTCTGCCGGTATTAATCTAATCTAATCATATCATGACCATACGAGTCTTCCTATAAATCATATGAATAACAGGTTTAAAACTAGTAAAATTTTGTTTCAAAAATTACTATTTTCTCTCTTTCTTTTAAAGTGTTTCCTTTTTATTCTGAGAATAAGCCCTAAACGCTGATACCCATGGATGCTGCAGAATTCCGCAAGAGAGGGAAGGAGATGGTGGACTATGTTGCAGATTACCTGGAGAAGATAGAGAAACGACAGGTATTCCCAGATGTGGAACCAGGATACCTACGGCCCCTCATCTCAGACTGTGCACCCCAGGATCCTGAGAGCTTTGAGGATGTCTTTAAAGACATTGAGAAGATCATTATGCCAGGGGTAAGAAAAATGGAACTGTAGTGCAGTGTTCAATACTGCATTTAGGTTTTCAAACAGCTTAAAGGAAGTGTGGGCTTACCAACATAAGTACTCACACTGATTAACTTTCAGAAGGCAGGAGTCAGCTTTACACGTTGAATATGATCTAACTAATATTTTCCATTCTTCCTACAAATTATCGAATCATTCTTTTGCTTGCATGCATCATTTACTTTTGAAAATAATTCCCTTTCCTCCCTTGAACTGGTTAAGGCAAAACTTCATAACTTTCAGTTTCATGTGATATTTTTGCTGCTTTCATAGCACAGTAAATATTTTACAAAATAGTATTTTTATTAATCTGCCGTGCCCGAAGTGTTTCTTCAAGCTGATCTTTAAATGTTAAAATTCTCATAGGAGACTTCTTTTTATTAGAGAGTTGACTAGAAAGGATTCTCCCCAATACTTGTTCTGTTGACTTACTTTCTTAAATGTCAACTACTTCTCGTAGCTTTTAAGGCAGATGGCCACTGCCTAAATATTAGTCCTTGAATAGATCCGTATTGGACAGACAATGCAGAACAAAGCATCTGGCATTTGTTCAGGTCTGAAATTTTCTTGTTTTTCCACTCATGGTACACCTTTTGTATTTGAAATATGTGCTTGTCTCCCAAGGCCTCTAAGTAGCTTGAAGAGGACTGAATTATTGGTAAAAGTTAATGAGGAATCTCTCCTTTGGATCTCTGCAATAAACACTTTGGATTTCTTCTCTAGATGCAGCTAGGTGATACGATTGTGATGGGGGTGGATATCACAATCGAAATGGCTTTAGTCAGTGAACTATAATACCAATTCCTTTTCACTGACCAATGTAAATATTTGATATTCAATATAATTTTGTCTTGTTTTCCTTGGAGCCAGCCCTGCTGTACTTTAACAGGCAAAAGCTCCACTGAAGTCAATTGAAACCTCTGCACTCTTTTCAAATGATGAAGTCTTAAATCCAAGAGAATTAAATCAATGCAGATTAGAGTAGAGAATTATGTCCAACACATGCAAATACTTTAATTGCTGCTCATAGATGTAACTGCCTTTTCTTTTTCATTGGAAGAAAACAGTAATGTCTGTGAAGCAGAAGAGAAAACACTTTGAACACTTGAGAACTTTCAATAAAATAATAGATTAAAAAATAAGAGATGAATCACTTGAGAGTAGAAAGTGTGACATTGAATTCCAATTATATCATCAACATATCATGTTCTCTCTTAACTAAATTGACTTTTGCTTGATATTTACATGCCCTCCAAACAAATTTACTTTTACAAAGTGATATATTCTGTAGAAAAATTGTTTTATCCTAAATTTTTCCACTGGTGTGAAATGTTTGTGATACAAAGAGCACAATATAAATCTCAGTTCTTATAGTAACTCTAATTCTACCTTATGTTGCTTATACTCAATGCCAAAGACTCACTTGGGCATAGAACCACGAGATCCGGTGTAGTAGAGATTGGATGGTATCTTGAGATCATTTTGTCCATCCCCACTGCTCAAAGCTGAATCAGCTAGAGCGGGTTGTTCAGGACTATGTCCGACTGGTCACTGAATATCTCCAAGGATGAACTTTGCTGTCCTGTTCTAAAGTTGGATCACCCTCACAGTAAAAAGGCTTTTTCTTATGTTTAAGTGGAATGTTCTCTATTTCAGTTTGTGCACATTTCTTGTTGTCTTGTCACTGGGTACTTCTGAGAAGAAACTGGCTTCATCTTCTCTCCACCTTCCCATGAGGTGTTTATGCACATTAGTAAGGTACTCCCTGAGCTTCCTGCAGGCTGAACAACCCCAGCTCTTTCAGCCACTTGTCACATGACCGGTGCAGCAATTAATCATCTCCATGGTCTTTCACTGGAATCGCTTCAGTATGGCCACGTCTTTGTTCCTTGTACTGGAGAACCCAGAACTGGATGTGCCATTCCAGGTGTGGCCTTACCAGTGCTGCGTAGAAGGGAAGGATCACCCCCTTTGACCTTCTGGCAGCAGTTTTGTTACCATGGCCCAGTATGCTCTTGGGTCACAGTGTTTGCCAGTGTAGTTGTAACTGCAAATTGCAGTACTCAAGATGCTGATTTTCCTCACACTGGATCCATTAATCTATGAACTTCCCGCTGAAGTGCCTATCCTTAGTGTGTGGTAAAGGAAGACTACTCCTTAGACTAAGCAAGCCAGAGAAAGATATCCTTAGAAGAAATCTTGGAAATAGAATGTCTCTGAGAAGCACTAGGGTGGTAATTAGAGTGAACCCAAGACATCTGTATATCATTATTTATCAGCAGAAGGCTAAAAACCGAGGCATCAATTATGTCAGGCTCTTTGCAATATCTGACTAAGTGTATCTGTTCCAACATGGTGAAAAAAAAGAATTTTACAGTTGCTTCAAGGGACGGGGAAGGGGAGGCAGGAGGAAGAAGCAGCTGTACTTGCCCCAGGGCTTTTAGCTTTTTCTCTTTGTTTGAGCCGTGCAACTGGAATCTGCTGTGTTTCATCAAGCAAATGGCTCCCAGCAAGCAGTCAGTTTAACTTGATTAACCCAAGATGAATGTCACAAGTCTTACAGATCACAGAGGATTAGAGCTGGGGAGATGAACAGTGGCAGCTCTGGCTCATTAAGGACATCAGTGAAAGTCTGTGCATGTGGGTCCTATTGGGGACCACTGCTTCTTGAATATTTTATTGTTTTCCTGGGAAGAACCATGTCCCATCCATTTGTTTTTCTGATTTTTGAAGGAAAGCATTTGCCACAACTGCTCTAAAACTTTGTTATGTCAAAGAAAGATATCCTGACCAAATATGAGATACAGCTGAAAAGGTTCACAATGGCTTGTCTTTGGATAACTGATTTGACAGATTTCAACCTAGTGACCAGTAAAAATGGAATCTTGAACATAGCAGGTACAGGGCTAGTTTAGACAGTGGAAAATTGTAATGGATAGGAGATGTTTTCATGTGAAAGAGATGGGGACATTTGAAATTAATACACTGCAGCAGGGAAAGCGATACCTGATTCACTCTGTCAAGAGTTAAGAAAATTTCCCCTTGGCATGGACCACATCCCCTAAAGAAGAGCTGGTTGTTAGCATGAGGAAGGTTAGAAGAGGAAAGAAGGGGATTATTTAAAGCATGCAGACCACTGTGGTACAGCAATCCCTGAGTTAGCTCCAGAACCTGTAACTTTATCACAGACTGGGAGAGAGGAGTAAAAGCTAAAATAAAGTAAAAAAGTAAAAGCTAAAATTCATCAAGAGGTGGGAATGAGGAATAAAACAGCACAGAAACACTGAACTTAGGCAAGAGACAATGTGTATTTTTACTATCCTCCAGCTGTAACAGAAGAATTCCAGTATTAAAAAGGAAACAAAAATGATGTAAGAAAAGGCTAGCCTTCAATAACTCAGTTGCCTCTGGATTTCCAGCGATCAAAAAAAATCTTACATAGATCTTCTGAATTCTTGCTTATAGCTCTGGAAGCACTTTTTCAAAAACTTGCCTTTTACCTTGAATGTGAAAGCTGTTTTTGCCAAACATATCACATATCACATTATTTCCACTGAACACTGCTGTGTGGCTGTGCATTTCCTGCTTTCAAATTTTATTAGATTGGAGGTGTGAAGCACTATCAAGTATCTCACAGATCCTTAAAATTGCTTGGACGTTACATAAAATAATTCTAAATATTGCATTGGCAAGACAATTTACTACCATTTGTGCAGTTACTATGTTGTTCTCTCATATTAGTTCATACAAAGTAGAATTGTATGTAAATCACAACTTGTTAAAGGGAGATGAGAGTGTAATTTTCTACAGAAGGTATTGTATACTGGGATGGGTTGTTTCATTTTGTGGTGAGGAGCTGTTTGGTCAGATTCAGTGCCTGGGAATTAACAAACAACACAGGTGTGTGGGCAAGAGACTTCTGTAGATCTCTGCCACACTGCAGACACTCTTCCTATGTTAGTTGCATGACAGAGATGGAAAAACAAAATACCAGAGTCCCCAATAGTAAAGACTCAAGAATAGTGTCCTACACAGAAGCTCAGGCTGCCATGACCCACACAATTCTTGTCTTCTAGGAAGACAAATGGAGAACTCTGATTTTGGAGCCATTGGGGGTTGGGGTGAGAATTTATTTATTTTTATTTTGAGTAATAGATAGGTAAAACATAATGAAAAAAAACAAGGTAAGTTTTCCTAAGAAATGGGATCCCATCTTAAAGCCAGCTAGTCAAGAACTATTGGCTTGTCACAAGCTCTAACCTTTTTTTGATTTTTTGTTGACAATTTGTTTGACAATTTGACAATTGTTTCTGCTTCCTATATTAGTTAAAAATAATTGTTTTCCCCTTAATACAGGTGACTCACTGGCACAGTCCGTACTTTTTTGCCTACTTCCCTGCAGCCTCTTCCTTCCCAGCTCTTCTTGCAGATATGTTGTGTGGTGGAATAGGATGTGTGGGCTTCTCTTGGGTGAGTTTACTCTTGTGTGTGGTAAAGGTGCTTCACCTTGCCAAGATTTTAAGCATTTCAGTAACATTCTACAATGAAATTATTGATTAATAGCAGTGAAGTCACAGGAGTATTTTTTTAGGTAAATTTCTTTGATTAATTAAGGGTTTTCACATAGATACCGTGAATGACTCCAGGAATAAAAGGCTATTTCCTCATACAAGTTTTGCTCTTAAAAATCATCAACATTTAGAATTAGTGATAGCAATGCAAACATACTGGTAATCTAGTTATGACTATTGTTTTGCACTCACTGTTGTTATTTCTCTTTTCATCTGGATGAATGGAAAATTGTCTTAAAACCCCCACATTCATATGAGGTATACTCTTCTCAAAAGAGGCTGGTATTTGATGTTGAAAAAAAATATGCAAGATGCAAATCTGGGCTTTGAAAATTGATAGTCATGGTTCTATGTAAGGCCTATTTTGACATTTTTTTAGTAAGGGTTAGAAACTACATGCACAAAATGGTCTTCTGGTCCCTAACTTGACTGGTGACGTTAGTCATCTAGTCTCTTCCTTTATAGCAAAAGAAAGAGAGAGAGAGAGAGAATTATTCTTGCTCTGGTAGATCTGATTTCTCTTCATGGTCTGGTGAGATTATTCCCTCTGCTCTGTTTTTCAATACAGGCTGCAAGTCCAGCTTGCACAGAGCTGGAGACTGTCATGCTGGATTGGCTAGGAAAGATGGTTAATTTGCCTGAAGAGTTTTTAGCTGGGAAGGATGGCCAAGGTGGAGGAGTCATTCAGGTAAGAGGGGACATGAAAGAAAGAATACGGATTGAGTTCATGAAATCATGATTTTGTAAAGTCTTTATACTAGGACACTAATGAAGGAAATTTTTTTTTTTTTTTTTGCTGCCACATGGGTTCCTTTCAAATTTCGAGAAGGACTGATGGTCTGTGAGAATGTCTATAGGTGGACAGGATCATTCATTAAAGTAATGCTTTTGTTTTTAGAGCAGCTGATTTCTAAAACAGTTCTCAGCCAAGAATTGTTAGTAGTTCAATTTAAAATTTAGGCTTAAAATTCAAATCAGAATTGTGTAGGGTGGACACTGTCATTTGTTACTCAGTGAACTGAGCTCATACTTATCAACAACATGCAGCAATGTTTCATAGCTGAGATTACAAGTCTACCTTTTGTATGTGCAATTGTTTTTTTTCAGTCAGTTTCCACAGAACATTGGAGATAAACTTTGAGAAATGGAAATAGCAGACTGCAGTAGAAGGTCTATCAATTTTTTGCCAAAGAGGTTGAAATTACTTTAAGTTTTTCTTATATAACAAAAGGAAATATCAGAATATTATAATAAAATGAAGAGCTGCTTAAAATGTGAACCTAAGGAGTTCTAACAATAGATAATACAATTCTGAGGCTACACTGCATATCCAAACTAGAAAAAAGTCCCCAAACTTTGACACTGAATGCTGAATGAAACTTACAATGTCTGAACAGATAACCTGAACAGTAATGAATATATCATCAATGGGCAATCTTGCATGCATAATAGAGCTATATTGTTTGTCAGCCATGGCTCCACTAGCACATGGTCATTCTGCAAATACAACTCTGGTCACAGCTATTGATCTATCTAAAATAGATTTCTTCTATGAAGAAGATTGAAATTTAAATAATTGTTCTGTGGTCCTGTGATAATCTCTGGAGTCTGGTCATTGGAGGCCAGGGCACAATCCATTTTATCCAAAGACAGGTTTCTAATATACATCTGATTTAGATGCTAGAACTGGGGGCTCCTTTCTTTGATCTCAGCTGCAAATACCTACAGTGTATTCCAATGAATTCTTCCCAGCATCTTCCCAGGCAAGAATGAATTTAACCCAAATGCTGTTGTTGTCCTTGATGGACCTGTACCTACACCAGTGTATTTCCAGTATAGTTCTTTATTCATCTGCTTGCTCTGTTAGTATCTTTATCATTATGATTGCTGGGAAGGGCTTTATGTTCAAGAAATCGAGCTTCCCTCATGCATTGTAGCAGCACCTATTTTGTACCAGTTAAAGCAAGCAATTATGCCTGATTGTTAACAGCAGGAAATATGGCCCCTCCAGGCTGACAGTGCTCAATTGCCCATAATTTTCATCAGAAACCGGTCATTTTCAGAATCGAAAGTGGGCTCTGTGTTCCAGCTTATGATGCAGTCATTTGAGCTGCAGATCTTCTTGTCTTTCTCTTGAAACAATAATGATCCAAGCAAGAGAGCGTGAGGCAAAGAAAACATGAGTGTGTGAAAGTGCCAGTCATTCTGTTCCTAAATGCCAAGTAATTATTGTGCTATTGGGTAAAACTGAGCCTGTGAAAATTGCCTCTTAATTACATTTGAAAGTCTATGTCAATATGAAGCACTTTGTTGTTGTGTGCAAGACGACACTTCAAAATAGGAAAAGATGAAAGAAAATTTCAGTTCAGAGCTCTGGTGGACATGAACATCAGCTCTTGCTGATATTTCTTCCACCTCTTGAGCCTGCTTGCCATGGCAACCTTTGTTTGCCTGTGGTAAAAGCAAAGGTATCATCATCTTTCACTTAATGCAGAATACAGCATTCAAGAGGAGAAAATCCAGCTTTCAAAAATAAGCAAGAAAGCAACCTTTTTCCTGAAGTTTGTATCCTGCTGTTAATTCTAGATAAATTGCTGGAAAGTATACCTGCTTTGAATGTTAAGGCGTTTTCTTGCTCTGCAAAGAAAAAGTATTTTAGGGGTGAGACAAAAATATCTTTGGCCTGGCAAAGAACACTGCTGATTTATCTTACTTGTCAGTTAGCCAAGTAGTTCAAGAACCAAGGTGGTTTTTTTTCTCAAAAATATTTAGCACAAGACTTTGGTGCCAAGTGTATAGAAGAGCGTTGCAAACCAGGCTCTGCAAGCAGTGTAAAAAGCTTCAGTGTAAAAAAGGTGACTCAGTATAAAAAAGTGATTTAGGGAAACTGAGGCAAGGGCAAAAAGCCTGTGTCTATCATGAGACATCCAAAAGCATTTCCAGGTTGCTGGATTTAGGTACCTTTAGGATATGTCCCAGCTGTATATCAGGAGGCAAAATTCAGCTGGGCAACAGGCCCTTTACTTTTCATTCTTTTTTCTGTAAAAGGAAATTAATACAAGAACCGTTGTATACATTGACTATGCACCAGCATAGATGAAGAGCCAGGATATCTTGGTGCACTCCTTAGAAAGCTGAGACTATTCTTCAGCCTAAGTCATTTGCCACCCAGCCAGGTGATCACTAGAATAGTGGGGGCCTAAATTTCTGGATCTCAAATGATTTCCTTAACCGTTGTAATTTCTTAAAGCCATTTTCTTTTATATATTAATGGCAATTTTTGTAATATGTGTATTCCATACATGACCTGGAAATACACTAACAGTATAAATGGTTATTTTATTTCAGCTAGTTTGACTTTTTAGACAGAAAAAGTAGGATGGTTTCTCCCAGTTATGATATTGTGATGAGAGCTCTGTCCAGCTACAGACCATATACAGAATAATATTAAATGTGGAGATTGCCAAATTATGTTTTCTGTAATTAATAGACTGAATTTCCTTCACCCCTTGCCTCCATATGAAACTTCTACCTTACTTGACCAAAAGGAGTAATTGTATCCTAATTCCATACTGTATCTGTAATATTTCCCTCGGTTGCCATAATGCTGTATGCAGCAGCAGCTATAAAAAATGCACAAAAAATGCAAAAAAGTGCACAAAACTGTCTCCAGCTTGTGTTTATTCCTGGGAGTCTACATTCCTCAAATCTCACACTACCAGAAAGGCATATTCATCACTGGCAATACATTCAATGAATGTTCTGGGACTGTCCTTTTCCCTGATTACTCCATTGATGAGGCTGTTGAATTTCAGCTGGATTGCATTCATTCACTGTTGACATGTTGACATGTAGAAGGCATCTTGGTCTCATATGAATAGCTCACCTAACTTCAGTATAGGAGAAAGTCTGAACTCACTGGGATCATTCTCACATATGAAATCTGTCAGATCAGGCTCACCTTCAGGGAAATAAAATCCAAGTATTTAAACATGTGTTGTAATTAGTAAGTATACATGGGTCTTCAACAGAGGTAGGAGAGAATTTTGGTACAGGACAAGAAACATCACTCCAAAATTAGTTTGTTGACACTGGGGATATTTCTGAGACATAGATATTAAAATAAGCGACTCTATTCAGCGCACTGTTATGATTCACATGGTGTTTGATCAACTTTGAAAGTACCTAAAACCTTCATCTTGCATAGAGGCTCCCCAGTGCATTGAAATTCATGAGCATGTATTTACAAAGGGCTACTTAAATTATAAGTAGTTTAGGGCGTGTTTCAGGTGCATGTTCTAGATGAAAACCGTATAAAGAATTTCTGGGAAGTTGCATTCTGTGAAATTTACTGATAAACTGATACAAAAAATTTTCCTTTTCATTATCACAGAGTATCCAAGACACATTTTAAACTGATGTTTTGTGAATCAAAGTGCAATTTAGAAATAGTGTGTCACTGTTAACTTTCATCTTTGTTGATGATGAAGAAAACCTATATAACAAATACTTTGAAGTGCAATTAGCTATCTTGAATCATAGCAGTTTTGGTTTTTCAGTGTTTTTTTCTCTTTTAGTCACAATAAATTTTTTGGCTAAGGTAATTCTAATATGAAGGAAGGCGTATAATTAGGCATGTTGTTTGATAGACGTGAGAGTTGACATTCAGGTTGTGATGGAACTTAAATGTGCAGAAATCCAGAGTAACAGAAATCAACAGTTACTCTGACATTGTTACGAGTTAAGAGCAGATTGGTGCCTGGTTTGAGAGCCTTTTCACATACATTTAAGTCTGTGAGTCCAGCTTTCTAGCACTTGGTTGCAAGGCTGTTGCCTAAACTGAACAAACATAGAGTTTTAAGAGAACAAGCAGAGGCATCGGGAAGGAGGAGACCAAGATCAAACAGAGATTCCTCCCTTGCTGTCAGACATATTTTTAAAAAACATGAGATTGCAGTTTCTCATCTGCATTTTCTGTTAACTACTTCACAGATTCATGCAGAATGAATGTCACTTTTCTTCCTCTGTGATGTTTTCATTTTGAATCTTCTCTCAATTTATCCCACAGGGAAGTGCAAGCGAGGCCACCCTGATTGCACTTCTTGCTGCAAGAACAAAGACTATCAGACAGGTGCAGTCAGAGAAACCTGAGCTAACAGAAGCAGACATCATGGGCAGGCTGGTGGCTTATGCTTCTGATCAGGTGAGTACCTCTCATTAACATGGAAACAGTGTCTATACCTAACAATTTCAGGCGTCTGAATAGGCAGGTGAATTTAGTATAAACTCTTTGGATTGGTGACTATTTGATTTTGGTTGTTTAAATCTGACTGTGCATCATAAGTGTGTTCCACAGGGGTCTGTATTGGGATCAGTGTTGTTTAACATCTTCATTAATGACACAGACAAAGGGATTGAGTGCACCCTCAGCAAATTTGGGGATGACATCGAGCTGAGTGATGCAGTTGACACACCTGATGATGGGATGCCATCCNCTGCTCTGCTCTGCTCTGGTGAGATCTCAGCTGCAGTGCTGCAGCCAGCTCTGGGGGCCCCAGCATAGGGAGGACAGGGACCTGTTGGAGTGAGTACAGAGGATGGACATCAAGATGATCAGAGGAATGAAGCACCTCTTCTATGAGAAAAGGCTGAGAGAATTAGGATTGTTCAGCCTGGAGAAGCGAAGGCTTTGGAGTGACATAATTAGGACTTAAAGCAGCCTACAAGAAAGATATGGAGGGGCTTTTTACAAGAGCATGTAGTGGCAGGACAAGGGGGAATGATTTTAAACTGTGAGTAGGGTGATTATATTAAAGAAAGTCTTTACTGTGGGGGTGGTGAGGCACTGGAACAGGTTGTCCATAGAAGTTGTGGATGTCCCACCTCTGGAGGTGTCCAAGGCCAGGATGTATGGAGTTCTGTGCAGACTGGTCTGGTGGAAGATGTCCCTGCCCAGGACAGTGGGATTTGCACTAGCTAATCTGTAAGCTTCTTTCCAACCCAGGCCATTCTATGATTCTGTGGTAAGTGAACTGGAATGTCATGTGTGCTATCATAACATACAGGATAAATATCCAGATCTCAGTGTTAAATATCTTTATAGAGGGCTTGTTTGAAGTAAATAAGATAATTAAATAAGGTATTAATTTCAGTTATGTTTAGTAAGTCTAAGGTACCTTTTGTTACATCCAGTCTTCTATGTCCATCTGTGCACACACCATTTTCCTCCTACAAGCACATGTGCAAACAAGCACACATACATCCTCCCCCTATATGCATGCATGCATGGGTAAAGATGCATGGACACAGAAAAACCTAATGCATGAATATAAAGCAAATGGGTCACAGTACTTGAGGAAGCCAAAACATTATTAAAAAAAAAAAAAAAAAAAAAAGAAAACCTTTGAGATATCCATCTGCCAATCCAACTAAGAAACCTTGTAAGGAGACAGAAAACGTAATCCTTGATTTCTGACTGTAAGTGGTATTTAGCAGACTGAGTTACACTAAATTCTCAGCAGGCCATGACTATGAGAGGCTTTTAATGTTAATGAAAACAAATTCTGCTCATGTGAGCTCTGCCTCTGCTACATTTCTGACACAGTAATCCCACTGAAGGACCATGCAATGTTGTTTCTCTTATATGTGTAACATTTTCTCAACTACATGTCAATGAGACAGAAAACCCCCCTCTCTTAGAACTAAATGTTTATTCTAAAGTAATATCTGATGTGCAGAGTAAAATGGCCAGGTTTCAGCCTTACTTTGATTTACTACTAAGTGTGTGTTAGAAAGCACTGTAGAAGAAGTTAACAGTATACTTGCTCTTGCTGGTGGGAAGAGGGGCTACGCTTGCGTGGTAAGAAGATTCAGAACAAGAAAATATGAGAGAAGATAACTGCTTTCAAGAGGCACCAAGGATATTTATCCTTTTTTGTTGTTGTTTGGGACCCTAAGGTCAGTATTGTGTAGACCACCAATTCCAGAGTTCTGACCGACCCAGTGATGCACAAAAGCTTTTACTTGTTTTGACTTTTTTGTCTCATATAAGAGGCAGACCTGAAATGAGGACTGACAGGCCTTCCTGCCTACTGAAGGTCAGAGGATCTTATGTTTACAGAAGGATTTGCCTTAAGATACTGCTGACCTTTCCAAGCAGATTGTTGCCGAGCTCACCGTTCCTTCTGCGTTAAGAACAGACCTGTGTGACTCATAGGCAATAATCCACAAAAGAAAGTTCAACTTAAGCCATTCTGTGAGAGGGAAAACCATTCACTGATAGAGTCCAACAATGCCAGAATACATTTGGAAAAGAATCTTGCTACAATTTTTGAGTCTTGATGAAGCAATGTAGGGGTTCTGACTGGCTAACAACCTCACTGTATTGTTGTACTTTGCTTCTTTGCAATTCTAGTGTAAGTAAGTTCTAAAATCCATTTTTCCATTGTACACTTGAATGGAGTATGGTATTGCTATGTCATATTCCTTTTTTCCACTTAAAAAGTTATATTTCAAGTCTAGGGTTCCAAATTTTCTCAAGTTGGTGCCTAATTAGTTACCAAAGCACATTAACAAGAGGCACTACTGAGATACAAATTAATGGTACATCTGTCTTTAAAAACATGTCATTCCAGGGATATGTTAAGCTGAAAGGCAAAAACTACATCTAGTCTAGTTCAACAAAATTCTGGATTGTTATTTGTGTTATTGTATGCTAAATTAAAATAGAATGAATAAGCAGTCTTATAGGCACAGGCAAGAATCAACAAGGAGATTGTGAATGTTGAATCTCCTTGATGAAGAACCTCCTCAATGAATCATAGTCATGATATGAAAAGGTGAGGGATTTTCCTCTTTCAAATTAATGATGATTAATAAAACTATAGAAGGTAAAATAGCTTTTCTGTTTGTTTTAATCATGCTTTTAAGGAGATTATTGTGTGGCTAATGTACCTTTCATTGTCAATGGAGCTTTTATTTCTGTTGTTATTCTATTGTACTTCACGAATTTATAAGAATTTCTTAGTGATATCTTTGTTTTTATTTACAGAGATGTGATTTATTTTCTAAAACAGTATTTTTTTCAGGAGAATTCAAATGAAGTGAGTTGTAAATAAAATAACATATTGGGAATGATCCTTACTTGCCTAAAAAAGTGAACGAATGATTGAACCACAATTTAGTCAGTATGTAATCAGAAAAAATGGGTCACGTAAGAAAATATCTGTCTGTACCATACTGTGACATGTATAATTTTAGAGTTCAGAAAAGCTATACACAATAAAGATGTTAGCAAGCATCTGATTCATTATCAGACAAGATGATTGTCTGCATGTCTTTTGATTGATCTAGAGCCAAATCCTGAAGCTCTACATCAATCCTACCATGTAAATTAAAGCTCTCATTAAGGTTAATGGAACTCTTGTCTAATGTGAGCATGGCAACAGTCTCAAGGAAATGTCAGGGTTGCTATCAGTTTATTGTGTGTGTGTATTTATGTATATGTATATGTGTGTCCATCTACCTATAGAAAAGGTGGAGAAATATGTATCTATTATATGCCATCATTAGTCCCAGGGTCTCAAGTGTGGCTTTACTTTTTTAGTTTGTAAATTCAAATGAACTTCTTACATTGGTCTTAAAACTTGCCCATTTCCTTGTAGGCTCATTCATCTGTGGAAAGGGCTGCACTAATTGGTGCTGTGAAGATTAAAAATGTTCCTTCAGATGACACATTTAGTGTTTGTGGTTCAGCCCTGAAGAAAGTTCTGGATGAAGACAAAGCTGCTGGTCTTATACCATTCTTTGTGAGTACTGGATTTTAACAAATCAGTGGATTTAATGCTTCTGATAAGATGCTTTTGGCATGAATAGATGACCTCATCCCTAACAGAGGCACTGATAGGCAGCTGAGCTAGAATACTATGAGAGGTTCCATGACTGTTCTTCACATGCCTTTTTGAGCAGGAGGAGGAAATAATTGGAGCAGCTGGTTGCACTTCTCAGCAAAAAGATGTTTGGGGTCAATTTTGTAGTTGCATGTAGTCCTGCAGTGTTATAATCTCCTAATTCCTGAATTCTGAACTGTTTATTTTTCAGGTTCCAATTTACTTACAAATAAAACAAGTTTAAAGGCAATAAATTAAATTATGTAATCTCAAGCTCAAGTGTCTTCAAGACACAATGATTTCCCCTTGATAGTACTTTAGCAAAGAAATGAACCTCCATAATATAGCCCAAATATCATTGGGATCAGACATTGTCAGTCAGGTGTTTGTGAGTATGTGACTAGTCTCTAACAAGTGAGCTATAGGGAATGCAGCTGTGGAAACTTTAGGTGTCACCATTTCTTGTCATCGGTTCACTTTTTTTTCCCCAGAGATTCCTGCTTTCACAGCAGGACAGTGAAGGCAAATATAGTTATGCCTCAGTAGCTTAAGCTCATAATCCTCCAAGTTTTGACATAGAGCATTGTTAGATTAGATAAAATTCTAAAAGTTTGGTTCTACCATAATAAACACCTGATCAAAAAGAAAAATTGCTTATTCATCAGATCTACTCCCCCTGCCAGTTCAGAATACCATGTTATTACTTCAAGTTAAAACAAGATTTTGCCATTTGGTTTTTCCCATGAAGTAAGTAACTTCTGTTGTGGTTTTGTACATCACCAACAAAATTCTTTGCTTATTTCCAAGCACTATGTTCTACTAAACTTGATACAGACCACAGGCTGTATAGATCTATTAAGGAGTATAACATGCAACAGAAAACATGTTTTTACTGGCCTCCACTGAAGACAAAATCCTCACACAACTAATTTAGAAACCGAGGACTTCAGAAATGGAATTTTTAAAGAGATTTAAAAATAAGTCACTTTTTAAATCACAGAAAAATCATGTCTGACAATGGTTGTTTCTTTTCTTTCGTGTTGTAACATTTTGAAAAGGGATAATGTGACTTAAATTTCTATGAACTGTTTTCAGAAGAATTAGAAGATTAAGCTTGCTTATAGTCATGGATTAGTGCAAACAGGACAAAGGAGCTTAAATTTCACCAAGCTCTTTTGAAAATATAATCTTTTTACTCTTCTTGTTATTAACCTTTAGAGAATGTTTTTATGTAATATGAGGATGACTAGAATGAGAAGTGGTTTTATATGTGCAGAACGCTGCTAATTTCTAGGGTGCCTAGAACTAGCGAGTCCTTAGGATGACCAAGCACATCCTGTCAATTGCTTTACAATATAATGAGATTCTGACTGAGAAAAAAGCACCTCTAGGGATTCCAAAAAGAACTTTTTTTCTGTGGGACACACCTATTGAGGTGAAGAACATGCCACAAGGCATGCTTTATTTCTCTGTGTTATGATCCCAGCTCATAATACCTTACACAGGATCCTGTTTCTATATCTCACTGTTAATTTTAAATAATTACACATCTTCATGCAGTAACTATAAAATTAATGTCCTTTTTTCTCAGCTTTTGTCCATTAGCAAAAAAATGCAACTGGCCCCTCATAAATATTCATGCCTTATTAATTTTTCTATGCCTAGGAAGAGGAAAAAAAAATCTAATTTATGTATTCAGTGACACCTTTACAAAGGGTGATTTAACTGCTGTTTTTCTTCCTCTGTTTGTTTAGCTGCACAAAACAGGCTTTCAAAAACAGCAAAGGCACTGCCTGAGTTAATACAGCCTGTATCAATTCTTCCATTTATTTGTATACATAAAATATGTCAGCTTAGGTTAAACTAGATCTCATTACCGGTATGGTTGGCCTCTTAACTCAAAAGGTGTGTTAATTCTCTGTCATGCTGAGCAGCAGTCCATGCACTGTATTAGTGCTCCCTTTTCTGGCTTGCAGATTTCAAAAGCCTTTCCATTTCTTTTGTTCTTGAGTAATTTGGTGCTGTTGTATTTTGTTCTGGCAACAAAGATATGCACATTGCCAAGGAAACACCTTACGCCACTTGATTCCTTGTCTCCCTGTATTCACTGATGCTTCACTAAGGGGAGTGATTCAACATCAAAGCAACAAGTTTGATGGAAGAAATTCTGCCTGAAGAGACTTGTGACAGCAGAGACATCATTCCTAATGAAGATGTCTTGTTTGCATCCAATCTGCTACAGTCTCCCTTGGAAGAAAGAAAAGGTTTTGTAAGGGCTTAAAAAGAAAATGCAAGTAAATTGGAATGCCTTATAGGCATGTTTCTCCTCTTATATTTAATGAATAAATGAAGAATCATTATGCTGAACTTGATAGCAGTGCTCTCCCTGTAGAGGTGAGTGGAGAATCAGGGTCAGGTTTGCTTGATGTGAAACAGGTTCTGTCATTACAGCAATCTGTTAATTCAAGGTTTGCTTTTCACGTACATAGGATTTGGCAGTCAGCCTTTTTTGGGGAGAGGCATTGTCTTTAAAAGGAGTCTTTGCATTCCTACCCACCGTCAATGTCTTGTAGCACTGGTAATATGTATATAATTTTGTTCAGTAAAAGCTGTTGCCACTAGGGTATCAGATCTTTACTTTTGTTTTCTTTGTTTTATTTCTGAGTTCAGACTTGTGTTAATTCGTCTGTTCCACTTTTGCAGAAACTGAAACAGAGATATTTTCATATGGTAAAGCAAGCAGACTGTGCAAACAAAGCACTCAACCATGTCAGGTGTTGAGGCACTAAAGTTGCCACAATTTACTGAGGAGCCATTTCCCAGCATGGATGATGTGCAGCCCTTCATCTGGCCCCGAGTTAAGGGGGAGCTTTAAAACACGTGCTGAAGTCATGTCCTTTTCATTGACTGTAAACACACACTCGTGGTTAAGCCTGTGTGTAAATGCCTCTCTCAGTTGGGCCCTATGCTCCCAGCTTGAGACAGGCCTCTGTGTTGGCAGAATGCTGGCTGGGATGCTCAAAAGTGAAGACCACTAAGTTAAGCAATTCTAAATGCAGATAGAGTGTCCACTGCATTCAAGCCTAGCTCACCTAAATGTGTGCAGGTGGCCTGTGAGCTTTGTGCTGTCTTTCATAAGTCAGCACTGACAGATTGCAGCTGGCATATACAAGGTACAATATACTTCAACGACCTCAACCAGTATAAGCTGCTACAACACAATTGCCTGCTGCCCAGCATGAAATCTGTCTGATTCTAGATGAAATGACTCTTCTGAACATGATCCTCAGGAAATTAAGAAGCAAGCTTTTGGTATCCAGCCTTACTCGGGAAACAATAAATCAGAATCAGACTGACAGAGGAGCCATCTTTCCAGTAGAACACTTAGATCCTGACCACAGATTTCCATTTGGAAGAAACATTTTTGAGACGTGTATAGATGTCTAGTTAGTGAGTGATTGCTGCTCCGTAAAATACTGAATGGTGGTTTAGAGAACTGTTGCAGTTTTCTTCAGGCCACAGACATTCTCATGAGTGCAAGCTGGCAAGAACTGAATAGGAGAAAAGAAAAACAATATACGAGCATTGAAAGTTCTGCCTCATTTTACTTTTTTGCAAATGAAAAGCTTTGTGGTGGAACCATGCAAAATATGTCCACATCTTTTTCAGAAGCTGTAGGAGGTCTTCCAGTTGAAAAGATTGAGAGTCATTGCTCTCAGGAACCATAAAGATTTATGTATGTTTCCTGACATAGCTCTCCATTTCAGGAAAGTAAAACATGAGATGACTGAGTTAAGCATTTTAGCTGTTTTGTATTCACAACCAAGGGCTGAGTCAAATTTGAAGTGCACAACCTGAAAAGGAAAAGGCCTGCAGGCTATACTGAGCCATCAGTCCCATTTCTGTGATGCAGTCTGTCCCCTGCCCTTTGCACAAATGTGATTTTTCTGGTGTTATACAGGCTACAAATTGAGTTAGATTCATTCTGTAGTACTGAGGCGGGGTAATGAGAGTCCTGACAAGAGCAGATGCTGTCACTCTAAGTGGTTTCTGAGAATTAAAGCAAGTAGCTTTGAGGCTTAGACACCTGCAGAGAGGAAAACAAAATTATTTTAGAAATTGAGGTATACTTTACAGAATAAGCCATTATTTAAACAACTAAGCATGTGTTTGAACTCATATAATCTCTCACTGAAAAAACATACTCCTTTTCCTGTTTAGGAGAATACCTTAACTGCAGTACAAAACTAATAATAATAATGTGTAACTTTTTGTTATGAAATTTCCATCATTATTTTAATTGCTGGACTAACCAAGGCAATTTCACTCTAATATTATCAGAAAATTCATACCATATTACCCTCAAATACATGTGTAAAAGCAGAGTTAAATCTATAGAGCACTCTTTTTATTTCCCAATCCAATGGGTTAACCCCTATTCTTTATGGGTATAGAAAAACTGGCATTTTCATCATGGTACCCTCCATTGTGATAAATATATTTTCACTCCATGCACACATGCTGTGTCAGGAAAAATACACACCAAATTTTTTCCTGCTATTTAAAAAATATCCTGTGATCTTTTCAAAGCAGCCTCTCTCAGAGGGTGATTAGTCTTCCTGAGAACTCTTAAATGTACCTCAAGGCACTTCAATTTTCTGTTCTTCTCCTGTATCTCAGGAATATAGGAGGGCCTAGTATAGATAAAGATTAGATTATCTTGAAGGAAAAATATGTTTGCTCACAATTTTATTAACTATACACATACAATGTGCTTCTCATTTTCAGAAGTGTATTTGTTTCAAACTCCAGTTCTTAGTAGTTCAATATAGCAAAAATACTGAACTGTCCCTTTTTTATTAATGACTTTTTTCAAGTTTTGCTGTGACAAAATGTTTGTTTCTTGAAAAGTCTAGTGGATGGACAAGTATAATTTAGGTTTTCCTTTCTCTTCTTGTTGGTCTCATCATGAATTTGCTAAGGGACATGGGCACACATACAGAAAAATGTGGCTAGTTCCAGATATATAGAGAAAAACTGTAGGAACAAAATATGTTGCATTGACAGTGTACTTGGCAGAAAAGGTAATCAGAAATACTAAAATGAAAAAAGCAAAATTCTGAGTTTGGCATTTTTATAATCATCTCATAGCTGTACTGTAGTTTATGTGTGATCTTGGATAAATTATCTAATTCTTTTGTACTTCAATACTCTGACTAGAACACAGCATACTTCATTTGTCTATTTAAACTGTAAAGTGTCTTTTATTATGTAAAAATCTAGTCAAAGACAAAAACCATACTCAGCCTTTATTAGTGCTTTCAGAAATAAAACAGGGTGTTTAAAGCATAAGTGTAGCAATGAAAAATAAAATATTGTCAGTTTATATGCCCTTGGTAGTTGGGAGTTTTTTGACTAAAATTCTACCTGCATATTCCCAATAAATGACAATAGCTCATTTTCACCTAGTTATATTCTCTTTCTACTGTGAAACTTCAGCATTTATGTTGCATCTGCTTTTGGCCCACTGGCCACACAGAGGGGTACATTAAATGAGACATTAACAGAACAAAGGAAGAACTGTTCCAGTGTTTTAGGATCAATCTGGGAGAAGAAGTTTCTCTGTGAAAAAGTCTTGCAAGCCAAATAGTGAACGTGTTACTAGTGAACAGGTTCCAGGTTGCAGATCTCTTGAGCATAAACTGGTTACAAATCTCTGCTGCAGAGCTGTGCCTCTGATCAAGACAGCAACATTTGTCAATCTATTCTGTCAATAATTCCAGCACCTTTGAGTTGCTCAAGTTGAGAACTTGCTTATGTACCATGAACTGCAAATCATTTTGCTGAGATGTGCATATTTTAGGGTAGTAGTGGGCCACACAATGAGCATGTGGAACGTATAGAAAATGTATAAGATATAGCATTAGTGCAACACTGCCTATATTACAGTACTTATCACTCAATTTTATATAAACATTTTATTTTATGCATCTGCTTCAAGGGAGCTTTGGGAAAAACCCACACACAGTCTTAAAAGTTCCACTAAGGGTAGGTAATGACTAACATAATTTTTTTGTTGTTCTATAATGTCTATTCTTTTTGTT
>WAAE01006466.1:0-11656 GCA_013400495.1 Nicator chloris | reverse complement strand
CGGGGCCGGGGCCGGGGCCGGGGCCGGCCGCTCCTCACGGCGCTGCCCGGCCGGGCTGTGCACACCCGGACACACACACCTGCTACACAAACCAGAGTGAAAAAAACCCTAAACGCTTCATGGAAAAAAATACTGCTACTCTCTTCATTTTTAGGGGTTAAATTCAAAAATATTCACGCATCTCAGCTTTGCTTAAATTGGTTGTGTCATTGCCACTTCCAGCCTAAAGCTGCAGCTAAATGTAGTGCTTGTTTCTGCTGGTGGCCTAACTCGCTGTGTCCTGAGGGTGCCAGCTGCCTTTTCCCTTGCTCCCAGGTGCTGCTGAGAGAGGATACATTCTTCTGTTTGTTTTGCCTCTGGGCTTGATTAATTTAAAGCTTGTAGAACACAAAATACCCAGAGGATTGGCTTTCTGTCGTCCTTCCTCTCCTGTATCCCGTGCAAGCTATAGTCACTTCATCTGTGACATCTAGGACCCTGCTTTGTCCCAGCTGGACAAGGACTTTTATTAGCAACAACTTACCTGGAAGTCCTTAGTATTGAGCTATTTAGCTCATTGTGAAGCTGCAGTCCTGAATTCAAGCACTTCATTCAAGTGTGGTGTGAAAGGGATTTTATTCTAGATCTCCCAGCAGCTGCTTGAAACATTATGTTCCAAAGTATAAAAAGAGGGACAATATGGTTGTTTGTTTCTTTTCTTTTGTTCCTTTGCTGCCTTCCCTTCACTCCTCCGTATTTGTGAAAGGAAACTTCCTGCAACCTATATGCCACTCACATACTTATTGCTGCAAATGGTGAGTTGTTATTACTTGATGATCTGGAGTTATGGTTCAATTCTTTAAGAAGAACCATACTCACTTATGCATATTTGCTATCATCTTACTTCAGAGTTGTTGTGGAGTTTGTAACACTCTTTCTAGGTTGTCTCTCATACTTTCTGGATTCTCGGTCTGTTTTTATAATTAGCTCTCAAGTTACCTACAATTTTTAGGGTTACGATGCTTAAATGATTTTTGTGGACTCAGTCCTTCCTGCATACATTCTAAGAAAAAATAAGAGTACAATTATTTGCTAGAGTGAAAGAATGATCAAATAGAAACTCATCAGTTAGATGCTGAATATGAAATGACTACAGCTTGAATCTATTTTTCTGGACCAGAGATTGTGAATGCTAATGGAAAATTCTCCACATCATCTGGATCAGAATCTGCTGGATCAATAAAAACAGCTAATGCAGAGTAGCTCCTAATTTTCAAGTATGGACAGAATTTCAGGTGATGTACATTGTTTCCAAAGTTTATCCATCTGGTTTATACTAGATTCTAACATACATTCTTATTAGTAGATGTTATGTGTGAAAACAAGTGTAAGACTATTACTGTTTTATCATTATTACTGTGAGTGTATTCCAAGAGCATTATGTTTTAGAATTTGATAAGTCAGCAAGCTGTTGGTTTTCACACACATTACATACACAGGTTTTCAATACAGATCTGTTTCTCTGTTTCAGATTAAAGCATAATAGTGTTGGTTGCTTTGGAAAACATTCTTGTTCAGAGTATTGAATGTATGGGTCTTCCTGGTTAAGTAAGGATGAATAATGTCTATCTGTCAGGCTCAGAAAGTAGCATTATGTATGGATTGCTGATTGTGCCTGGAATGCCATTCTAGAGAGACAATTTCAGACATAGTATCTTTAGAAAAAGTGTAAGTTTCCTATCAGAGTAAATTGCTACAGGAAATATAATTGCAAATGTGAAATTACCAGTGTTCCTAGAATTCCATGAGATTCACACATAGGAGTGGAGTTCAGCTGTTAATACCAGCCATGCTGAGCACACAATTTTTCCTATGGATCAATGCAGATGGTGCTGATTTCCAGACTCAAGCCACTCTACTGTTTTAAGTGGCTGCTGCCATGATGCTGACAAAATGGAAGCTCGAGTTAACATAATTCTATTGTTATTCATGCTAATTCTCATGCACAGAAAATGAAGGAGAAAACCAGACATAAGCCAATCTTTAAAAAGTTTGTGATGGAAATGTGTAGTTTGCCTGCTGGGCTCTCTACAACTAAGCAACTGAAATGCTCAACCACCTACCTTATAGCTGACTAAATCAGATCTTTGTTTTGATGGTGCTAAGGTCTCCAGATGAAAGTAATACCCCTTTCTTCATTACAGAAAAGAAGATGTTGGGCAGTGAAATTAATTATTTAATACGTGCATATTTAGTGCCTAAATAATAAAGGAAATTCCAGAATCAACTTCTCAAACACTTCCAAAGATGAGGTAAGTACCAATTAGAAAGTTCAACTTCTGTGCCTAAGTAAGCATCATCTGGAGCCACAGGTTAAATATTGTTGGTGCTTTTGAAATACAGTTTCTCAAGAAGAAGCAGGACAGATATGGTGCTATGGCATTTGACTGCTGCTTTGAAGGCTTGATGAACTGCTTTCCTCTAAGCAGATATTCAGCCTCTCTTCTTGGCATTATAAATAACATCTGTCTAGTGTGTAGATGATGGTATGCAGTATTAAAGGCTAAGGATTAGGCATTCATTAAATGATGAATCATATTCATTATGGCCTCTTTCTGTAGAACAACCCTTTTTGCTACAAACCCAAATAACATTTATGATGAATAAACAGAAAATGTCTTACTCAACTATTACCCAACTTATTTCCGTAGGAGTTCATTTGCTTTATTGTTCTGCGTTATGTTCTCCTCCCAGTCAGAACAGTTCTGGCCTATATTCTTTGGAAACTTACTTGGCAGCATCAAGGCATTTTTAATTTTTATATTTGGCTTTATTCTTGCAAAACCAAAACTATTGGTACCAGCTGAAAAAATCAGTTAGAAATATATAAATCCAGACCCCAAATGCTGTTTCCTTTCCCACTCTTTTTCTACTGTCAGTTTTGTAACAGACACAAGGAATTTTATTTATTAATTAGATTGATTGATTTGATTGACCGACTGAGACATTTGGTATGGTTGAAATGTTTGATGTATCAGGCATTCTTGCTTTCAAATAGTTTCTTTGTTATGGAGCATTTAATAGAAAGTCTAATAAAGCATTATAGATTGAAGGGCTGCATAATTTATCAAATGTTGGCCTGCCTTATCTTTTGCTTTTGACCACAGTGAATGACACAGTAAATATTCCTATTGAGTGACAGATTTGAGGCTGCAAAATGAACAGAGAGGAGAAAGTGAATAAGTCCTCAGCTAGTCTCTGTGTTTAATAGAAATGGATCAGGAAAAAGACCCAAAACATCAGAAAAGCAGATTCTGTAGGCAGCCAGGGCAGTATGTACTGTCATTTATAATAGGTCTCTTCTGCTCTAGATAAAATATCAGAAGGATCATCAGTAGATAATTCTGTAGGTCCCTCAGAAGTATTTTTTGCATCTAACAAGTCCATCAAATCCTTTAGATTTCTTCCAGTATAGCAGACAATATGCAGGCACAAATATGGTCACTGGAAGTTCTTCCACAGGGGAAAAGCTTGCATGTTAAGGATTATTACTTGGCCAGGGCAGAAAAAGGAATTCAGATTTTAGAGTTGAAAAGATAAAAAATTACTATTTCTCTTTTAATCAGATTTTTTTAATTGTTGCTACTTTCACAGATGGGATGAAAATATTTGCTCTAAATGTCCTTTACAGGTCAGTTTTGTGGAGAATTGTATTTGTTTGCTCCCAGTCATTGGAACTTCCCGCTGTGAAGGTGTGTGTGCTGTGAAAGATGAGATCTTGTTTTTCTCGTGTGCTTCCATTTTTTGTGTTATATGATTTCACATGGGAAAATAAGCTTTTTTCTCCGTAGTGACTGATCTTAATTTTGCATATTCATTTTGCATCTTGAAGGTGATGGAGACCATATTTGCTTTCCTATATTCTCTGAAACAGACAATTTATTTTTGTTATGAAAGATTTTACCTCTCTGCCTGCATTGGTGAAGCCAGCTGAGGATGCTCCACATCCTTTATCTAATTCTGAGGCAAAACTCACAGTGACTTAAGTACCAAATGCACAAAGCACACATTTACATGATATATCGCTCCAATGAGTTTACTGAAGATTTGCATCAGATCTCTGCTCTACCCTGTCTCCTACTGCAATTTTTATTATGATACTGTAAAATATTTAGCTATGCATTGGGGTCTGATGTTAGTGCAGAGCACCATTGACTTCAGTGGGATTTGGAATCAGGTCATAAAGAATAGGTCGTGTTTTTATTTTGCAGGAATGTGCCACAGACTAAACACACTTTTAACTGTAGTGAGTCTTGAGAAAAATATTAAATAAGGACTGTGCTCTGTGAGGGATTGCCTTTGGACCTACAATAGGTCAGTCATTAAATACCTGGTCTATTTAAAAGATATCACTCTAACTTGTCTGCCTTTTCATTAAGTCTAATTATAGCAAAAATAATTTACTGTATACAGTCATGTTCAAAAGTGAGTCTTTGAATTATGCTTTCTGAATCCTTAAAAGTATTTATCTGCTAAAGCTGCCATATAGAATCCCCTTTTAATGTTTTTATTGCAAATATCATAAAAGATCTGCTGCTCATGTTTATATACAAATGTGGCCACTAACCTTGCCCCACTTTCATAGATTTGTTCATCTCGTGAGACACTTTGTATGCTGTAAACTGAAAAAAGATACACAATTAAAACTTGTTAAAGATAATTAAACTGAAGTGGAGGGAAAAAAACCCTGCCTCACTGCTTTGTTCATAATAATAGTCTCTGAACTATAATTAAATTCTTCCTTCCAATAATTGTATACATATAAAGGAATTTTCCAGATAGCAAAACAATACAATGATTAAAAATGATTAAGAAGCTGATTCCAAAAGCAAAGATGAGCCAGGGAGGGTTGGAAAGATTTTAGGTGCCTCTAAATATACTGTACCAGCTGGGTACCAGATGGTGTTTGGCTACTTGCACCCACTAACTCAAAATATCAGAGGAGCTACTACACAGTTGCCAGAATCAGTTCCCCTCCCTTAAATAAAAGTGGCACTCTTGGGAATGACTTGGCAGTGCAGAAAAATTTCCTGACAATGAGATCTATTAGATTGTGAAATAGTCTCCCGAAGGCAGAAGTGGATGCCAAATTGCTTGGCATATTGGAGAGGCTGGACGAAACCTAGAAAAATGCTGTAGAGATGTGCTACTCTAGTAAGGTGGTGACTTACTCTGTTATAAGCTTGGAGCTGGGGCATTTAGATAAGAATGTTTCTGCTTTCTCCAGAGTAACTTTGGAATATTTGACTTTGTCTTTCACATTTAGCTTGTTTGCATGGGGCGTCAAGGACTGAAGTTATTTTTTTCCTGGCTTGTATCTAATCAGAAAATCAATCAGTCATTTCATGGTTATAGTTGGCTTCATGATCTTGGTAGTTCTGTGCTTTTTTAAAAGTTATGTTGTACTAGTGTTGCCTACATGCTTTCCTTCCAAAATGTTGTTAAGGCATCTTGCAGAAACAGTAAGCATCACCGATACGTTGTACGAGACGTGCAGACATCATCAGCTTTTGAGGATAATGAAAAAACTCTTGCAATTTGTTCCTCTTATCTGTGATCAAAGGATAATTAGAAAGAAAGAAAAGATAATTAAAAAGAAATTCACTTAACTTCAAACTCCCATTTCTGTTGGCTGTTTAAGCTTAGAGTGTCAAGCCAGAAATAGGAAGCACATCACTATATATGCAGTTTGCTGGCAAGAAATCATCTCCAAATTGTTGGAAGTGTGATTACATTAATTGTGTCCAAAATGAAGGGTCAAAGAAATCAGCATTGTATTACGGAATACAAAAATGGGAATGATCTGATTAACTAATGAAGGTTCCAGCCCCTATAGATGCTATTGGAACTTGTTTTCTATTTCAGCCTAGCTGAATTAGTATGTCCAAGGAAAAAGTAGAAGGAAAAGAGTGAAACATTTTTTCTTTTCTGTTTTGCTATTGTTATTGTTTATTTATTCATTTAAATGAATAAAAACCTTGGGGATCTAAAGCCTCCAGTGTCATTTGAAAGTATCATTTTCAATTGGAGCCCCAGCTGTGGACTCTTTTGTCTTTGAACTAAATGCAGCTGGGGCTGAAAGCGCCCTTGGCAGAGACAAAACAACGAGGCGAGGCTTTGATTCCACATCTTTTCTCACTGCCACTACAGACTAATTTTTGCTTGTAAGTAGAATTCATGTCTAATGTTTAAAACCACAGTTCTGCCTGGTGCTGAGTGGCTTCCATGCAGGCTGCACAGAAAGGGTTTAGCCTTCTCCACAGTCTCTCCTACCTTTTGAAATGTTTGAAGTATCCCAACAGGAACTCTTCTAAGTACAAGAAAATCTGGAGTTTTAAAAATTCAGTCACATTACATCCAGTGTTAGTTTGTAATGATGGCGAGAAGTAAGTAGAAGTACAGTGGAGTCCTTTCCAAGCATATTGGTTCTCCTTCTCTCTCAGGGCTTGTTCCTTGGTCTCAGTGAGTTCAGAAGCTGCAAGACAAAATCATGAGACAGCTAAAGACTATGTTTTGATATTCATGTCTTTCAGACATTTGATTTTGTGGAAAGATTGCTTAAACCCTGGCGGCACACTGCTGCTTTGTTGGTCTTGGGTATTTGCCAATCAGCACTTACTTGAAAAGCACTGCTCGGGACAGTTTGCACATGCTGTAAGGGGCTGCTGTGCTTCAGATGTTGCTGTGCTCATATTTGAGCTCTATGACCATGAGGGAATGAATGGCAATGATCAAAAAAACTGCTGATCCAGTTTCTTCATGAGTTTTTCCAAAAGCCAGATCGCAGAGGGGTATCAGAAGCTAATAATAGATCATTGAGTTTATTTTGAACTGGCAATTCAAAAAATAATTTCTGTCCACAGTAGCAGCACATGTTAACTGGATTCTGCTAGCAGTATCCCACTGCTCTTACTTTACTGAACATACTATATGAAGTTTTTATAGGACACTGTGAAACCAAAGCAATATAAAAATAAACATTCAGCCATGCTCAGGTCCTTGTCACTCATTAACCCTATGGAGCAATGCAGAGAACAAAAACAAAATTCAGACCCTGGCCAGCAGAGTTCCTTTTTTTTGTCTGAGGAGGATGCAAGTGTCATAAGGAGCTGCCACAAAGCTCACAGCATACAGAATCCCTTCTCTTCAAACTCTGTTTGTATTGGGGGAAGAGCAGAGGGATAAAAATACCGCTCTTATGCTACAGTCCTGGATTTGCAATGGCCCTGATGTTTCCAGTAAAACAAAGAACAGAACTTAGGTACCTTTAAAGATATTCTGGCCAAAAATGCTTTTTGCTTTACAATGATTGACAAGGTAAGAAAAATGACATTAAATTTTTTTTTCTAATGCATCGTTTTTCTGGATTACTGTATATTTCCTATAAAATCACAGGAACATCCAAGTACATAGAGACAGACTGTGTAGTGTGAACCCAGAGGTGGATACTTCTCTATTGCTTCTGTGAAAGAATTGTGGGCACATTTAGACACAGCATTTGCAAATGCACCTGCCTTTGTTTTGTTTCCTTCAAAGTGGAGCTGTCCTCTCATGTTACACAGTTCAGTAGGAAAAAAGCTGCCTTGCTATAGCGCTGCTGACTTCTGTACCAAATGAACATGACATTTGACTTGGTCAAGTTACACCAGAGAAGAATGTGTCCTTCACTATTGCACTTTGCAGACTTCTGAAATGTTTGTTATTTCAAAAAAGTATACTGAGTCTGTATGTCACAGTTTGCTTTCTGAAGAGCTGCAGATAAACAGAACTTTTTGAGTTTATTTTTTTATTTCTAGCTGTTTTGTTACCTATGATAATTAATTCATTTTGAACATATAATATCAATCAGTGTTTTAGAAATCAAGTAACACTGGAATATTTACCATAACTGAAATAATCCTACTGTAAGTTTCTAAAGAATAAGCTTAAACTTTTCCTTTAACCTAATCCAGTGATCTGTGAACTGCTAAACCGTCAATAATTTCAATCTGACAGCAATAGAAAATAGTATTTTTTCCATGTTTCAAACACATGCAAGATGCGTGAATTAATGAAGATCTTGGGAGCTTGTGAAAAAGAGCTGACCCACCTAAATGAGCAGCTTTCCTTTTCTGTGCTTGTGTGTACTGCACATCCTTTCGGAACACAGTCCCAAATCGTAGTGGTGTCCCAAATCACAGGATTAATGTGTCTATGGACAGACCTCTTATGCCTCCAGAATGAAGTACTCCTTGCTAATTTCTCTTCAAGACACCAGCTTAATTGCATTTTAAACAAATGGGCTGCTTTGCTGGCCAACTTTTAAATGAGATAACAGCAATGTTCACTCTCCAGCAGTGATGAGTGCCTTGCAGTAGATTCAAAACTCTGTTCAATAACAGGTTTAATCTCACACCAGCAGATTTACTGCAGAATAAACTGCCACTGAGCTCATAATTAGTAAAACAAAAAAACCCAACCTACTAAATATTATTTTCCAAAGCAGCAGGCTATGTTTTAGTGGAAAATTTCAGTCCATTTCTTTGTATGTTTTATTGATTTTATGTATGATATTGGGAATTCATGGTATGATTTAAGATAATGGTCTTTATCGATCACTTAAGCAGTTGTTTAGCCACACAGTAACAAAATGATGCTCCCATTCATGGAATATGTGATACTGACAGCGGGGAGACCACAGTGCTTCCCTTCTTAATGTTTATTTCTTTTTTCCAAAAGCATATTCGCTGCTGGAAAACAGCAACTGCAAACATTTGTGCTTTAGAAACAATCTTCCCATAATTTTCTTTGTTGCAGCTATTAGTAGCCAATTGTGATTCAGATACCCAGCTCAACAAACAGATGTTCCAAAGTATATTCTCTGTAGCATGAAAACAAAATATTAATGAGGTAATTGGAGCTATTGATGAGAAGAAGATGGTGAATATCTAGTTCCTAATGTTTGAAGTCATGCCTTTTAGTGTTTTCTTCTATGAAGAGACAAAGTGAAGTTTCGGTATCTAATTGTTTGAGCACCAGAAGGCAAATTTCCAAAAAGGCCTTTTTCTGGGTTCAGGTTTGCATGTGCAGAGCATGTTTGTACTCAGGAAGAAGGAAGTTGGAGAGTGTAATTGAAAAATTTGGTCTCTGATAATTAAAAAAAACCCCAAAAAACAAAAAACCAAGAAGAAAACCCCCAACTCCCAAGGACATAAAGCAGTTGGGAGGACAGGGAATGAAGTCTAGGGTGCAATATGTTTTTTTCTTTTCTGTGGGTTGTGCATATGGTGACTGGTTCTGCTTATGAAAAGAGAGCAGTTTTTTTAATGAATCTGTGCATAATTAGTCCATCATCTAAACTACAGGCTAACAGTTTCTATTTCACATATATTTTGTATGTGTAGTATTGCCCTAAATACAAGTAATTATTCATTTAATTATTTCAAAGGTTCCTAAAAGTTTAGCGAAGGCACAACATATCCTGTGAAACCAGCTCTTCACTAGATCATTTTTCCTTGGTTAGGATTTATATACCAGAGTATTAAAAGGCTAAATTTAGTTCATTGCTTTTCCACCAGGGATAATCTATTTCAATAGGATTGTGATATTGCAATCGGTCTGATGCAATATACATTATGCTCAGCATTTGTGTTTAGGAACAAAATCCATTTGGCTGTGCTAAAATAAGTATGGAGTGATTTCTCTGGCTGCTTCCACATCATGAAACAGTGAGCTCTAGAGGAGTCAGTGCTGTCCTGGCACTGTGATTGCCCATATCTGTGAGCCCAAGTTTCCTTCCAAAGGAAACACTCCGAATGGTGTGGGGCAGAAGGATGCCTCAGTGCACACCCAGCTCCCTGTGCACCTGGTGACCAGCACTGAAGGAACCTCACAGAATTGAGTAGACACACTTCGGACACAGGCAGTGAGACTCATCTCACCCCTAAGCCACCCAATGTATCATTTGTTTGCTTACTTTCAGGTTTTAGAAAAGTCTCTTATCCCTTTAGTAAGTTAGGATAGATATTGTGCAAAGCTACAAAAACCTTGCTACCTCATTCTCTAAGAAATACTTTTCATGTTTCTATATGTGCGAGTTTTTATAATCAAATACGAAGGTACCAGTGGTGCCATACACAAAGAGGAAGGATTCTAACAAAATCCTGCTTGTTCCTCAAACCCTGTAAAAACAATGATCAGAAGGTTATTGCAGCATCAGTGTCTCTTGATATAAAAATATATGATTTCTTTTTCAAAAGGAATCTGCACTTGGTTGTATGAGATGGTGTGTTTACCCCTCTTTTCCCGTACAGTCTTGCTGCAGTTGTACTTCTGCTATGTACTGTAAATGCATTTATTAGTTCTTGTGCTTCTCTTCCAGGTTGTTTGAACAGTGGCATTGACTTCCTGACTCTGACAAAACTGAAAAAATTTAATCTTGTTTTTTTTTTCTCTTGGCCAAACCTGAAAACATTTCTCTAAAGAAGTATTTGTAGTGCAGAAATGAGAGATAAAGTGGTGATGAAGTGGAGTGGAGATGAAGTTAATTTTAGTGAAGGGCTTCACTAAAAAGTCTGGAGAATTTTTAGTGTCCTTCTATGCTGAAAAGCTCTCCAAATTTTCCTACTGTATTTTTTTTTTTTTAATCAGAGCATAGGCTGTACAACCTAGTGGTAGAATGCCAGTTAGAATACTTGGGTGTAGAAAACACCAGCTCCGTAGTTCATCAAAGTCTATAAAAATTGTATAATGTAAAATTTAGCTTTTAATCTCATGAAGAATCTGGGTTTTGGATTTTTATGCATGTACCTCAGGGAAGATACCAAATTTCTCAGTATACTGGAATGTTGAATTCAGATTTATTTATACTGTTCTTTATTTGATTCTGGCCTTCTGTGCTTCTCTGATGATAGCCCTAAATCAGAATGATTCGTAATAGTCTTGTAATTTGGACAAGAGGCAAGGACTCAGAAATTCTGGGTTTATTTGTTGGCTCCAGCCTAGGCCTTCTTGATGTCTATAATATTTTTATGCTTCTGTAAAATAGAAGTTTCCCTGCCTGTGGGTTGTGAGGGTACGCTTCTTACTGGCAGAGAGCCACAAAAAATCTGTAAAAGTCATGATCATACCATCTAGATAGCCTTACTGATAATGTTCAATACACTCCTTTTTGTAATATTTGTAAGTGCTGATCTTTTACACCAGATCTAGCATATTGTACCTAAATAATATTCAGACTCTCTTGTTCTCCAGCTGGGAAAATTACCTGGTTTAGAATTGATTGATCATTGCTCTTGTCAATGGAATGTATTTTTCTGACAAACTTGATACTTTCAAAGTATGGTCCCAAATATAAAAATGGTTTTGAATGTCTGCTTCTTTGTGCATTGTGAGCATTATTGCCATGCCTGGGTATTCTGCAAACTTCCTCCAAAGAACTTTGGAGTTAAGAAAAAAACCCACATACCTCAAGAAGAAAAAATACATACAAGCTCAAGAAGAAATGAAAGAAATTGATTAGTGATACTAAAAATGTGTATAGGATATTCCACAATTTTTAATGTTAAAAAGACAAACTTATAGATGCTTTAAGAAAAAATCCTTTGAAATATTGGTGTATATATGTATATATAGATAT
>WAAE01006465.1:0-50709 GCA_013400495.1 Nicator chloris | reverse complement strand
ACTATTAAATCTATTAAATCTATTGCAGTACAAAGAATAAATTTCCGTAGCAGAGTTTTCATGGACCTGCTTTTAGGGGGCTGTATATCTCCTCCTCTGTGACTGTGAAATTGCAGGATGGCATACAGATGATGCCTTAAATAACATCCTGCAAATTAAACTACTTTTATCTGTTGGATTCTATTTCTGTTGAATAAGAAAGATTTCACATATGTTTCATTTCTCTTCATGTAGCAATGACAGTGAAGGTTGCTCGTAGCATACATTTATATATCATGCCACACTTACTCTAACTTTGAGAGTCTTTCAGCAAAAGAAGAGTGGCAGGTGACTTTTCATGTTTATCATGCCATCTCCCTTTGTGCTGTAAATAGCTGAAGTGATAATAATGAAGCATAGCACTGTACAGGCAGTTGCTTAGAAATGCAAAGAAAACATCTTTTGTAACAGCATCATTCTACTTTGAATATATTCTGCAGCTCAGATTTCGCAAAATTGAGTAGTAAAAATCTTGTGTATTTTCAGTTTTAAATGAATGTTTTGTTGCTTGCTTGTTATGTGTCTTCACTAAAGATCTTTTCTTCTTCTTTCCAGTATTTTAAGTATCATGATATTTTCTTAAAGAGCAATCAGATATTGATTTGCTGGTTTTGAAGTTCTGAGCAGTCTAAGAGGTCATCTTTTAGGACTGTTTCCAATTTAGTATGAAGAGGAACATTGGAGTAAAGAGAAGGAAAACAAAAGGTTTCCCTTCCTAATATGTAGAAAACCACCAAAGATCACTTAGTTATTTTCCTCAAAAACATTAGCTCAGAGGTGAGGCATAGGTCTCACTCATTAGTTTGCAAACATCTGCAGAGAATTGTGGATTTGCAGATTTATGTATGCACGGATGTGGTACACTTCCAGCAGCTTTGTCCAGAGTATACCCACTGCTTGTCTGGCATCACTGAAACAGAAAAGCAGTGTATAGAAAAAGTGAACAGTTTTGAAATAAACATCCTCAGATTGAGAAGGATGTATGTCTCAGCTGGATTTTCAAGGAACAAGGTGGAAGAAAATTGAGAGTTAGTTGCCTGCATCCAGAACTTTCTGGATCTGATTTGATGCTGGACTGCTGTTGCTACTGGGAGAAGCAGAGGCTATTTTTATCCTGATGTATAATTGCAGTGGTTCCAGATTTTCTTTGGTAAATAACACCCCTTTTCAGAACTAGCAACTGACAAGCCACCAAATCTTTGGAAACTTGTCAGGACAGTCTCTTGTGTTTGCTGCTTCTTAATTTCTTTGGCTACCACAAATATGAATCTTACGCAAAAATTTAAACAATTATTTCCTTTAGTGTCTTCGACTTGAGCTGTAGGAAATTTGGAGCAATCTATTTTCTGTGTTCAAAATCGAATCTGAAATTTTGCCTAAATAAATGTAGGGCACACAGGTATAGCAACTGCAGCAATCTCTCAGGTTCTTTGGACATAGACCTTGTTTTGCTGAATTTGTGGGTTTAATCCATAATCTTGGATCCTGGTGCTGGGCTGTATCTGTTTGTTTCGTTTGTATGGTTGTCAGATGCAATCTGTTACAAATCCTTGAGAGAACCTTCTTGGTTCTGCTCTTTAAGATAATTAAACCAAGGAAAACCTAATTAAGGTAACACTGGATCATTTGGTCTAACCCTTAAAGCTCTTAGAGCCGCTTGCTGATGCTGGCTGTGCAGAGAGTGATCTCCCTGCTTATAATGCCAATTGTTTGTCTTGTCCATCTCCCTGCCACCCGTGGAATTCACTGTCTGTGTGACTTTTGGCTTTACCTTATTTCAGAATATGTGGGGAGTGTTGGTTTCTGTTTGAAGTGTAAGTATTTTAATTACACGTTGAATAATTCATAAGTAACTTGCTGAGCACAGTTTTTTGGATTGTCAATTTATTATTGTTATTATTGAATTAAATATAATTTCAGTTAACTATTTGGAATTATTCTTTGAATTCTACAAGCTTAATAATAATACTGAAACATGAATATTGAGAGTTTGTTAATAAATGGCTAGGGTGTGACTGTTTAGCTTGTGGTGGTTTTATACTGAGTTTTATTTTAGGTAGGTGAGGACCATACTATGTCTTCTGGAAATGACATTGGTTAGTTATTTATTTTATTCCTTTTCTAAAACAATGCTTTAATGGTGGAATTAGAAAACAGTCATGCAAGGAAAAATGACAAAGGTAGTTTTTGACCTTTCCATCAAAATGTGCCTCATATCTGCATTTTTAATTAAAAAACCATAAAAATTAAGGTATTTTAGTGATTTCTAAAATTAAATATTGAATTTGGATCTGAATTGCATAGCTATGTTAAACAAAACACTGTATGTCACTGTTTAGTTTTCAACCTAGTTACTATGTAACAGCCACATGCTCTAGATTTTCTACACTTATTTGGAAATTCACTGTTTTTCACAAGTTTCTATGGAAAGGAGAACTGGAAGTTAATTTGATTTCAAGAGAGCCACCCACAAGCACAAACCTCACATCTCCAGGCCCCCCGATTTGTGTCCTGTACCGTCCCCACCCCCTGTCCTGTCCCCACTGACACCCCAAATGGTACACTGCCTACATTTTATTAGGTATTATTTATTTGTTTTGTTCTTATTCTCATTATCATGTTTGTTCCATTATGTTTGATGCTGTTTTTATTATTATCTTTTATTCTATTTTTTATTATTTGATTTTGACTTCATGTGTTTTATTTATTATTAACTTGTTTTGCACTGACGTACTCCAAACTCCCACACAGCATTCTTCTGATGGTTACAATCTTGCCCTACTCAGTACAGCACTGGAAGCAATGTGCACTGGTGCATCAGCTCTTACCTCTCTATCACTTTTTCAGAAGAAACCTAGCTTTATATTGGCTCTTAAATTTGACTTTACATTCTGAGCAACAAAATACTCTTGGGCTCTGAAGTCAACCTCCAAAGTTTGATCTGCCAGAGACTGACTGTGACAACGTTCTTTGTAGTGTTCATAGCACACTCAGACTTTAGTTCAGAAATGTGGTCAAAAGGAAATCATTTTAATTATGCAAAAGGAAGATAAGGAGCTAGCAGGTAGCAGCAAAAGAGAAATGCATTCATGCCACATTCACTGGTTTGAGCAGTAGGGACAGAAGGATCACAGGAAAGACTGGTTAGCTACAGCCCTTGTCAATGCCAACATGCTGAAAGGGGTTGACAGACTATCAGGAAATGTGTTCATAATAGAGCCTTATTCTTGGGAGTGATTTGTGGACAATACTGTTTTATGTACTGCCAAGCTTTAAAAAAAAAAAAAAAAGAAAATAGAATGTGTGTGTGTGTTCTCGTCTCATATTTGCCATCTCCACAAAGAGGGAGCAAAAGTTGTGGAAAAACATTTGAATATTACTTATTTATTCCACAGCCTTTAGGAATCAAAAGCAGTTGATACCAGGGGTCTGAATCACTGCTGTTGAATCTTAACTTGTAAGACTGTGGCAGCAAGTACTGAAACATGCATTCAGTAATAATTTTTCTGAGATTCAAGATAAAATTGTGGTAACATACTTTATTATCTGTTCCTCCATGGTCATTTATAACTTCAGGGAGTTTAAATCTTGGTGCACATTATTTTACTGTTGAGTATCAGATTTATAGCATCCAGTAATGTGTGTTTATCTGTCAGTGACATTCACCACTGGTATAATTCTGCACTTGTAAGTTGTGTGGGGTGTAATTGCTGAGTGAGGCTGAGTCCCTACGCCAGAGGATTGCACGGCGTTACATCTGTTATGTAAATGGGTCTTTGAATTTAGAAGGGCTTATGTCATAACTGCAACAAATGGGTTTTTTCTGACACAGTGCACCTCAAGAGTCACCAGGTACTGCAGTAACTTCTGATCTGTTAATTGATAACCTTTTGTGTCACTGCATCTTTGCTCATTTCGTGTATGATATGCCCAGTCAAATTCTATATGCACCTTTTCCCTCACTGTGCATGATACATAAATGTACTTCCAAAGAAATGTTTGGAAAAACTTCTGCTCTCCAAGAAATTTTTACAGTTCCGAACAGTCTAAGTATAATAGATGTCATGTGCAATTCATCAACAAAAGTGGAAGAGAAAGTTTTGGAAAAAATATGTCCATTTCAATTATGGAATGCTTAATTAAGTAGGCTGAGAGATCCATTTATTTCATTGTAGCTTAAAACCTGTGACAACACCAGGATTTTGGGGGTACCTTAGACTAGGCTAATATGCTTTTTTTGGCTCACTAATGGAAGTCATAGAGACGTACTACTGAAGCAAATAAAATGTTTTTAATTTCCTCACGGGGTCATGGTGAACCCCCTTTTTAATTTGAATTATAATTTCTAAGCACTATTATAGCACTGTAATTTTAGAAATAATAGTCCTGATTGTAAATCCCAAACTGTGGAAAACCTTTGACTTAATAATTAATTGAAAAATCCATACATTAAGATGTTGGTACGTGAGAATTCTCTGAGTATCTTTTGTTTCTGAGCTGCTGTTCTTATATGTACATCATGACTTTTGGGGGCAGAAGGTCAGCGTTTTTGCTGCACTGTTGAGTGATTTGTCTCCATCGAGTCGTTCTTTGTCAGCAAAGATCTGAAATCTTAACAGGAACAGTATGTGAGTTCCATGTGCAAAAGGACACTCTTATGGATGTGACAGCCTGGTATGAGATGACATCTTTCTGTGTATTTACTGCTGCTCCTGCTCCTCTCTTGCAGTGCGGTTGGCACGTTTGCTCGAGCCTTGGACTGCAGTAGTTCTGTCAGGCAGCCCAGCTTACACATGAGTGCAGCTGCTGCTTCCCGAGACATCACACTGGTAGGTGGCTTCTTAAACATCCTACAACTTCTATATCCATGAATTCAACACTATCTGCTACTCCAAAGTCCCCATTTTCTGCCTGTTGTCCTTTATGTACCTGCATGCAAGGTGCGTGTGTGTGTTGGAAAATCCTGTGTGTTTTCTCTGAGCTTCTCTAGTGCTGCCCTTGTAAGCACGCTCTATAACACTTGGCTTTAGTTGGGGATCACCCACAATAGAATGGATAATACACATTGTATAGGGATTCATTTGGGGCAGTGCCATTTAAAGTATGTGGTAATAAAGCTGATTGAAAATTGTGTGGATAACAATTTGTACTTTCTGGATGTATATGTCATCATATTTTCTAAAGGATAAGCAATCTGACTTTGTAAGCATATTTTTTTTAAGAACATTTTAATTAGCATATTCCTACGATGTTTTCTTAGTATGCTGTTCATTGTTAATGCAAGCACCTGCATCTTTTAGAGAAAGTGAAAAATATATTGATCACAGGTTTGTTTCTGTATAATCATACCAGCTGAGAAGATGTGCTACAGTAAATAAAGTATGCCTGGAACACTATGTGAGACCAAAAGTATTACTGTTTCAGAGAATCAAGCTTGACTTAGATTTCCAAAGACATCAACTGTTGCTTTATTTTTTTTAGGTATTTTTGTACCTAAACACTATCACATAGTTTAGGCTAAAGAAGACCTGGTATTTACCAGATACTGGAGTATTAGAATTAGAGGAAGCTCAATAAAACATCGGATTAATTTAAAACAGTTAAGGCATTGCCTTATAAAGTGAATAGAGATCCCCTAGAATTCAGTTGCCCAAAATTTTGTGGGAATGGGCAGTACCAGCAGGTAAAAAAAAGGTTAGAAAAATTATGTAGCCATATAGGCCATAAATTAGTACTGGGGAGAACAGGGAAGGGTGTACCTTCTAAATGTCCTCATTCTGAAGCTTTGTAGATGCTGGTCAATAAAATGGGAATTGACCTCAGATTATGATCAGATTTACCTGACTATTTTAGCTAATATTCCTTGGTGCTACTGTTAAGAGACACAATGCTTAGTTAGATAGTGACTGGTCTGATTCAGCGAGGCAATTCTTGTATTCCAGATAAAAAAAATATTATGATGAGAAAAATATTTAATTTCTTACCTTTTGCAGTGTACTCAAAGGCTATTGAACAGGACACTGATTTAGTCTGGATTATGATAGTATTGTAAAGCAGGGGCAAAATGTAATGTTTTCAGTAATACTCGAAATGAATTTTCTGTTTCACAGTTGCTAATATGACTTTTACAAACACAGTTCTGTTCACATGAAACCCTTTATTTTGTTCATCAAAATAGTTCTTTAACATTTTTCATTTTATCACTATTTCATTGGATTTCTAATATTTTTCACATATTGCATATCCCTTCTTTCTTTGCATTCTATATTCAGTGATTAATAGAGTGGATTTATCCTTATGGCAATTTCTCATCTGAAAGTACATGTGCAATGCTGCTCATAAAGGGATACTTTGTTTGAGTGCCATGTTAATGTTTCTCCATTTCAAATGATCCATTAAGTTCCATTACACTTAATGAAAGGCATATCTTATAATGAGGCATCAGAGGAGCCACCCTAGGCTTAATTATTGTGTCTGTCTCTTCTCATTTTCCTGCCCCCTCAGCACTTTAAAACCCTACTTTTTTGCTTTTTGGCAACGTGCTTCCTTCTAAGTTAAGAAAAGACATATTTGTCATTATAGTAGTTACTTTTTCAGACATTTCCATGTTAATTGGGAGCATATTTTCAGCAGCAGTTAAAGTTAGTAGAGACATTTGCAGAACTTGTGGTGTATCTCATTTGTACTTTGGATATAGGTGCATAACACTAAGAAAATGATACCATCTATCTCCTTAATGCAAGGCAGATAACCCTTGCACCTGAGGTGCTATTAATGGGATTTCTGTGTGCCACACCTGTGGCTTTCCAGTATTCCTAATTAAGTTTTAATCAGAGATAACTGTAAACAGAGTGATATTAAAAAAAAGCCTAGATTATGAACATAGATGAATTCAAGGCTGATGTACGCATTTCTTGCAGATGAATAACAACTGAGAGGTTGCTTTCAGGCTCCTTTGTTTTGAAAAAATAGGCAAGGTAATGAGACAAGATAGGAATACCCCTGCTTTTAGAAAACCCCGCTGAAGACATGAAACAATGTGTGTTTACCTTCTTAGATGATAATAAATATGCTTCTCTTACAGTGGTAAAGACTTGTGAGACAAGCAACTAAAACTTGCATTTCTGGCCTTCTCAAAAACAGGGTTTTATTTTATAATGAAAATTGATCTCTAAGAGAAGAAAGAGGTTGGGAAGACCTTCTGTTTCAGATTCCTAAATATTTCATAGTGCATATACTGACCATGAGTGCCATTTAAAGCACAGCAGTCTGAGGGCATCACTTGCTCCTTGTGCTGGGTTTGTTCAGAAGAGCTTATGTGACCTTACTGGAGGGACCTAAATCTGATACTGGATGTCTCTTCAAAATAAAAAGTATCAGCAGTCTTTTCCTTTTTAAGTGGTGTCTTTTCAATGATTTTTATTAGACTTCCACACGTTTGGCTCCTAAGGTAAACAAACTTAAAATATGATTGAATTGGAGAATCCACATTCAGTTTCCAATTTGAGTGCTTTGTTGGAGGCAGCTCAGTCTGGAATTGCAGCTGGTTTGGGAGCTGTGTTGTGTGGCTGGTTGCAGGATGCCTTCTCATGCCCTTTCTTCCAGCTCCATGCAGCCCTTCCTTAGCTTTTGGTGGAAAGTTTCTTCCTCTGCCTGCTTATATTTGGACTTGAAGTTGCCTCTTACCTGCATGGCTAACGCTTTTCCTCTGATGGGCCCCCTTGTCTGTGCTGGACAGCAAGCTCTGGGCAAGAGCTCTTGGGGAAGGGTGGCTCTTTCTCTGTCCTTCAGGCTCCTGTTTGGGAGAGGCAATGTCAGGTCTCCCAGCCTCCTGCTTCTTAGGGTAAAGCAGATAAAAAGAAGATACTCCAGGGCTTTTTCTCTCAGCCTCTATGAATTGCTTCAGGCTTCTCTTGCTTTTGCTACCACAATTGGCGCTGCAGTGTGGAAATTTGATGCAGGTGAGGGCTGACAAACCTGTAGAAGGCAGAGTTGTTATCAAAGAACTTGTCGGTGGCCTTCTGTCACAGGACAGCTCAGCAAAGACAGTGCTTATCCACAGAGTTCAGTATGAGTCTTTTCTTTAGTAGTATCAACAAGTTTTATGGAGTCAAATGTTTATTATAGATGAAAAATGAACATAAAGCAAGAGTAAGATTCTGATTTATTCACTTCTGTTGTCATTTCTATGAAAGTTGGTGTCAGTGAATAGACCTGGATTCAGCAGCTGCTTGGAAGATGTTCTGTGTGTACTGCTTTTCTATGAGGGATGCAATTTAAACGAAGATTTAAACCTCAGTAATACATCTACTGTAAGGGTTCAATCTTTAGATCTGGTTTACTCATTGCCTGAATGGTAAACAATAAACCAATGATTTCATTGTACATTCTCTGATATGAAGCTGATAGATTTTAGACATTGTTACATACTTTCATATTAGAATACTTGATTTTAACAGTGGCTTTTCTCCAGGCTGGTGAATTTGATTGACCCATAAGTAAAATGGTATATTGCAGGATAATAGTAACATTGCTTCTTGCAGACAAAACAGTTTAAGAATCTTGTGCTTGATATCACTCAAAGACTTATAGTAAACACTACAGAAAAACAATATTCATGGATGGAACATGGCAAAAGATCAGAAAAATCCATTATTTGCAGTAGATTGGTATGCAGAGCTCAGCTGGAATGGCTGTACTGACACATAATGCAGGAGTGTTCCTTCCTTGCGAGGTTTTCTCATAGCTGGGTCTGTGGCCTTGTGAGGGTTTGCACGCCACCTTGGAGCTCAGCACTGTGGTGGGACACATGGGAAGGAGACTGATACAGAGTCACCAACATTATCACTCTTGTAACTCTGATACCTCCTTCAGCACAGCCAGGTGGATTGTGCTGCTGGCATCTTTTGGGACACTGAGTCAGAAATGCTTCTTGTGTGCTGCTCACTTTCCCGACGGGTGCATTTGTTTACTATTCATATTCCCCACCATTGGTTAGCAATGGGAGCGTTCAGTGTTACCTACAGTGGGAAGATTGTTCTAATTTGTTTGTTTTCTGTTTTTCTCTTTTGTAACAGAAAGGGAATCAATGAGAGAAACCTTATTTACTGGTCTGTGACAACAGTGTTTAGCAAGGGACAATCTTGCTGCGCTTTCAGTACGATGATAACGAAAACAATAAATGTCTTCCTTTGCCAGCAATGAGAATGTTGAGCTCATAGATGTCTGAGCAGCTGTTTAGTTACTATTTAGGGCTTCTGTTAATTGAAAATGGCCCCACAGTCAATATATGCCACTGTCTTTATTGGGTTTCTTGGAACCAATTTCTACCAACAAGAGATTCTTTAGAAATGTTTGCTAGTAATTTGCAGGAACTAATAAACTAAAGTCATNATTTATAGATATTTTTATAACAGAAATCTTAATGTAAACTACATTTCTTATTATTTCTTATACAAACAAATGGTTCTCATTTGTAATTATACACTAGTTCAGGAGCTATGTCTTCTAATTAAATGGTTCCTAATGTATAATATTTGGCTTTTGAAAATACCTTAAGCATATAACATGTTTTATGGGCTCTTCACAAGTTGTGTCCTAACACAATTTGTGAGCAAGCATGCAGAAGGCTTGTCTCTGGTATTTATGTAGTATTTTTATTTTCTGTATAATTTCTCTGTTGCCTACTACTACATTAAAGTGATGCAGTAGTAATGTGTTGCAAGAATTGCTTCTGCATTTGTAATATTCAAATGCTAGATATTTAAATAGCTTTACTAAAAAGCTGTTCACAATGTTCAAATTTTGTCTTGGATGTCCTGATAAAATTTTGTCCTGATACCCTCCCTCTTTCACTAAATCCTCCTTCCCAAAATGCAGCTGTTTTCCCCTGGTCTCCTCCCAAAGTAGGAGATGCACACAGATCTGGTGATAGCATTACATAGCCTGCTGAGGGCACCTTAACTGTGAGTCAGAGTGCAGCACAAATGGATGTGGGGCACTAATTAATTATAGCTTCATTTAGTTAGAACNGGTTTCCTTTCCCAGATTAAGTAATAATCCATTTATTTTCCTCATATTCCGCAGCAGAAAACTATGATATCAAGATAGATTCTCATTTTAGCATAAATTGAGGCTCCTTGCTTGGTTTATAGAGAATCATATATTGAATTTCATTAACTGAGAGGGACTACTGTCTATTTAAACACGTCTTTACGCTCTCCTTGTCCCTGCCAGTTTCACGCAATGGACACACTGCACAAACACAACTATGATCTGAGCAGTGCCATCAGTGTTCTAGTGCCACTGGGAGGGCCTGTCTTGTGTAGAGATGAAATGGAAGAGTGGTCAGCATCAGAAGCTACTTTGTTTGAAGAGGCCTTGGAAAAGTATGGCAAGGACTTCAATGACATTCGACAAGACTTTGTAAGTACGATAGTAGTGCCCTTTCCTGTAGCTGTGTTTTGCCATGGTTGAGCATAGCTGCTTTCTGTAGGTTTGGGAGGTTTAGCTAGGGGAGAAATCTGTGTAGTTGGTATGTGTGATTAACATATCTATACCTTTAATCAGGCTGAAAGTCAATATGTTTTCTTGTTCAATGCTGTTGTTTGGAAAGATGGTGACAAAAGATCATCTGTTTAGTGGTTTAATATCAGGTGGGATGTCTCATGCTGAGACATTCCGATAAGGATTTTTACAGGGACCTTACAAGCATCTGAAAATGGTCCAGGAACTTTGCAGAGGGTTTCCACAATTTCCAGTGAAATTCATTAGCAGCTACATGGCTGATTCTCCTGGGTGTTTTTGGAAAGCTGGGGTTTCCTGCTATGGTTAGCAGAGAGAATTTTGTATTCAGATAGTACATTTTAAAATGTACTACAGGGAGTTGTTTTGACATACTAGATGTTTTGGCAGTTCTGAAAAGTAAAAGAAATGTTTTCCAGTATGTTCTAACTACAATCATTTTGGTACTGAAGTATCAGACTATAGGGCAGTAAAACCTTTAATTTGCTAATTCTAATGCAGAGTAATGAAATTAAATGGATTCTAACACTGATTGCTGGAATTGCTAGTAATTTGCTGCAAATTTTTTCCACATTTTATGGAGAGCCTTTTTCTTTCAAGGAAAAATATTTCCTCTGTTCTACCATGTTCAAATTGGGCTTCTTGAAAAGATTAAGATTTGAACCAAAGGAATTCTATTATTTAAGACTGAAGTCAATTGAAACGTTTTCACATTAATCTCATTCTGCTTGACTCTGAGAGCTCAGACTTTTTTATTTTCTTTGCAGAAGTTTATTAATAATTTTTGTGAGGGGGGGAAAAAAGGTATTGTATGGTGAATGTAGAAGCCCTTCCAAGCCAGAGTGCAGGACAGTGGGAGGAGGCTTGGCAATGAGCTGTCTTTCCTTCATTTTCACAGATTTGAAATGGAACAGGTAATTGAATGAAGGTGGGAAGGGAAGGCTATTGTTTTTCTAAAGAACTGACATTTTAATAGATGATTATATCTACATACTTAATTTTGAGATTCCTAGGGGAGAAAATGTTCACTGCATTCATGACATAAGGTTGAAAGTTGCATCGTGGCTGAAACAGCTCTTTTCAGTTCAATAAAATATTATTAAAAAAGAATATTTATAGATATTTTTATAACAGAAATCTTAATGTAAACTACATTTCTTATTATTTCTTATACAAACAAATGGTTCTCATTTGTAATTATACACTAGTTCAGGAGCTATGTCTTCTAATTAAATGGTTCCTAATGTATAATATTTGGCTTTTGAAAATACCTTAAGCATATAACATGTTTTATGGGCTCTTCACAAGTTGTGTCCTAACACAATTTGTGAGCAAGCATGCAGAAGGCTTGTCTCTGGTATTTATGTAGTATTTTTATTTTCTGTATAATTTCTCTGTTGCCTACTACTACATTAAAGTGATGCAGTAGTAATGTGTTGCAAGAATTGCTTCTGCATTTGTAATATTCAAATGCTAGATATTTAAATAGCTTTACTAAAAAGCTGTTCACAATGTTCAAATTTTGTCTTGGATGTCCTGATAAAATTTTGTCCTGATACCCTCCCTCTTTCACTAAATCCTCCTTCCCAAAATGCAGCTGTTTTCCCCTGGTCTCCTCCCAAAGTAGGAGATGCACACAGATCTGGTGATAGCATTACATAGCCTGCTGAGGGCACCTTAACTGTGAGTCAGAGTGCAGCACAAATGGATGTGGGGCACTAATTAATTATAGCTTCATTTAGTTAGAACAGGGATATTATCTATTCTTAGTCACTTTTTTTTTTTAATCTTTGGAAAAGTGTCATTTTAAAAACATCCTTAGAAGAAGATCTATTTTCTATCTCAATTTATATGGCACTAAGAACAGTGCACGGGCTTTATTTAATTCTATGTAATTTGAAATCTTTCAATTATGTTAGTCATTGGGTAGTCTTGGGATATCTTAATTTCTCTAGTGTAAAATTTATGTGTTCTCACTTCCTATGTAGCAGTCTAAATGTGCAGGGATTTGAAAACACACATTTGCTTTTTAAGTAATCATCGAAAATAGTCCTTGGAGATTTAGATCACAGATATGTGACAAGTTTCTGCAAGGTGAGGTAGGTATAAATATGTAGCACGTAAGCAGTGATTGTCCACGATAGTGCTTCTCTCTGTTATCATCCCTCTCTCCAGGGGTGAGCCATTGATAAGTTTCCTTATTGATAAGTATCTAAGTACTCTTGGATGAGTTGTAAGAGCAAAGGCAAGGAAGATAATGAACTGACAGTGTATGTGTGAACTTGTTCGGGTCTCCACGTAGGGTCTGATGATAAAATTAAAGCCTGCAGTGCCTGAGATTAAACTCCAACCTCAGCAGTCACGCAGAGGTGCCACAGGACAGGCAAGAAAGTCACGTTGCATGGCAGAAGGGGGTTGGTAGCAGCCTCCTGAAGCAGAAGGGTGATGTAGAACCTGCCTGAGTCATTGCATCCCAGAGGAGTTGCCTTTTCTGAGTCGGCCCCGATTTGCAAGGCACAGCAGCTGCAATTGCAGCCCTTACATGACAGTTCTGTAAAGAGCAGATTCATTTACTTCTCCAGCAGTTACTGTGAACTGCCACTGTTTGATGTTCAATGTGCAGCTCAAGTATTAAGCTACAAACACTAAATATTAGTAAACAAGATTGTTATAAATCAAGTGGTGTAATGGTATTTACATTTTATTTCACAAATAGGAGATGCTCATTTGTAATCAAGTTACCACTCTAGCTTTTGAATAAAAATTTTCATCAACTGTTGACTCATTGACTCTTGTAGGAGAGGTTCTTCTGTCTTTAAGACTGTGTGAATCCTAATCAAGCTACACCTTATAGGCTAATTCAATTCACTTGATGTGCTTGAATTATTTCAAATTGCAGAGTAGTAGAATGGAAAAAGAATGGATATTTTATGTTCTCGAAATGTAACTGTTTTCCTAACAGTAAGAAAAAGATGTTATACTTGTTAATACTAAGTTTTTCATTATCAACAGTTTTCATAAATTTATTACATCTCAGATATGGCAGGAAAGGCCTTGGTAATCAAGAATAGGAACTGTTTATAGAAAGCAAGAGCAACTGATTTCTAGCTTTAGAAAATGGTGAAAACATGCCTTTAAATTACCATGTTCATTTTAGGATGCTTTATAATCCTAAATTTTTCTTGCTGATCTGATTTGATTGGTCTATTTTTAGCCTGGAGAAACTAAAGAAACTTAAAATTTGCCTCTCTCTGTTTTTGTAGAGCTGATAGCTTTTGCTAATTTTCTCCTGCAAAAATGTTATACAGATGAGCATATTTGCTTCTTTCAAGAACAGAATTTGGTAGTGACAATATATTATTCTGTGGCTGTTCACAATTCGCTGGCAGTTCAGAGCAGTAAGTCCATAGGTAAATGGAATACAGGTTATCCATACCCAGTCTGTCAAACAGCTTTTCCAAGTTTTGAATCAAAGTGTGAAAGGATTACAGTTATTTGGTCCAAGCATCTTAATTACCTTCCTTTAATTTTAGATGCCTACTGAATGAATGAACAAACTGGTGTCACAGCCATAGTTAAAACAGATTAAAGTATTTTCTAGAGAAATGGCAAATTGCTACTTACTTGTACCGTGAATATGCTAATAAAGATTCAGGAGGGAAAATAAATATGGATGTGCTAAAAGATACTAATTGACAATGGCAGGTGGTTGGGGTGACAGCATCCCACCTGGATGCCAGGAAGAATGTGGACCTGGAGATTGAGAATCCTTTCATCTGTCACCTCACACCAAACACATCTTCTTGTCACTGGCCTTTTTGAGGGAAGATTTCTCTCAAGGCATAATTTACCTGAGAAAGCAACAGGATTTTAGGAACCTGAATTGTGTTACTACTTATTGGGACATCAGCATATGCATTTCATACACTGCTACTTTTGGCTCCAATGTAAATGTTCAGGGATTCACACACTGTGGTATACTTCTGACTCTGAACATGGATCAAGCAGCTTCAAAAACTAGTGAGCTTCTGCAAGCAGGGAGAGGCAGTTTGAGAAGCTGTTCCTCTGATGTCTTTGGAACTTAACTGAAGGTGGAGGAAATTATTCTTTTGGCTTAAGACATGCAGAAAGCCTAGTGGGGTCAGTAAGGTTGGAAAGATCAGTTTCCACACCTGTATTTTTGGGGACCTCCTAAACATCATCCTCCTTTCTAGAAAGCAGATAATATTTGCATTAATGCATACCTCTAGAAAATTAGTAACGCTTCCAAGCTGTGAAGAAAAATTGCATGAATTTTGGATGAGGCATCCTAATTTAAATTATAGAAAGACCTTGTGGAATTAAATAGATTATTTGGTGATAATTAAAAATGATTGCCTAATTTTCTCCCCTACACTTAGGTTAACACATTTTTATTTTACGATGAGCATGGGCACCCAAAATAATTGTCATTATCAAAGGTACCTTGTTTGTACAGAGATTTCTGTGAAATATTTATTGTCAGTATCACTCTCGTTGCTCAGGGTAACATTTGTCCCTCGCATCCTTTTGTTTCTTGATAATAGTTGAGAGCATGTGGGAGCTTTTGCAAAACTAGTGGTAGTGTATGAGCAGCTGAGTTGTTATGGGACATGAAAAATCTGTGAACTGAATATGGTATCCTTTGTATTTTTTAAGAGTAAAATTATCTTGAAACTCGAGCACAGTCTTGTCAAGATGATTTCTTTTAGTCCTAACATTATTCTCCATCTGACATACTTTATAATAGAGATATTACCTACTGTGTTTTCTGATGGAAATCTGCATTCTGTTTTGATCATTTTGTTTAACTATATGGCTTAAACAGAATAAACTACATTTAGATTTGGATGTGTGATACTGTGATTCTGCATACTTGTTAACTGTAAGGAAAGGTTGTGTATTATTAATTGCAATGTGTGTTTGTTTGCATATGGATTCTAATGCAGTTATTTAATACATTTAGATTTTAGTATTTGTCTCAACTATACTTGATTTTAACGTGTTTAACAAGAAGTGGACATTGTAATTCTTTGGAACCACTTGAACTTATAACAAATATTTTTCAGCTCCCTTGGAAGTCGCTGACTAGCATCATTGAGTATTACTACATGTGGAAAACCACTGACAGATATGTGCAGCAGGTAATTTAATGACTATTTTAGAATGAACCAGTCTGAGATATTCTTTAAAAAAAGTGATCTTGTTAAAGCATAAAAAGCTGTTTGTGTTCTTGAAAAGATATACGATGGGAGGAGGCTTAAGGAAATATTTTGGGGTATAGACCAGTGGTTCTGTGCTGTTACAGGCTGCACTGTGGAATCCTCTGATGCCTGCTGTACATCCCATAGCTGGGAAGAGCTTTTTAACCTATTTCTATTGTGTGCTAGTTTGAAGCAATGGGATTCCTGGTTCCTCCTTCAGTAGGGGATCAGATGGAAATGGGCTGCAGAGCAAATGCTTTAGGTTGTGAAGCTCTGCCATGGGACTGAAGGAAGCAGAAGAATACATTGTGTTAAAGTGACTGCTGGTGTTATGAACCTTTCATTGGTACTTCTGGACAAAACATTACTTTGGCATTGGTAGCATTTCAAAACTGAGACCATTCTGCACCCAGTGGATGTGTTCATCCTTCTGATGGAATGTTCAACTGTTTGGGTTGCTCTGGAAGAAAAACATGTTAAGATTATATTGGGTACCAATACTGGGATATTTTTAGCAGGTTTAGGCAAAATGTCAGTGTTAGTGCCTTTTATATACTGTGTTCCTTATATATTTACTCCTTGGTTTAGACACAAAATATTTTAAAAGACTTCATTTTAAATTCTGATTTAATATTTAACCTTGTAACTCCTTTATCTGCTACATAATTAATGGTGATGTTATGGACAGTGTATTGAAAATAATTTTTATGCTGTAATAACTACAGCTGTGCTGTTAGATGGATCTTTGGACTTGATTCAGATTAAATGTATCAGAGGGATGATTACTTTAGGTTGTTCCGGTTTATTTGAAATTGTTTCTACATCATCTTGTTAGGGCATGGAAAGTAAGGGAAAGGTCTTTTACCACATGGTAGAGTCTTGGAGTATCACTAGGACATTTTAGTTCTATGGATAATACAAATGGAATATAATATGTTCCAGATAAAGGCATGTTTTTCTAGGTTTGTCATCACTGATTTTACTTTTAACCCCTTTTTTCACTGTTAATTTTTATCCCAGAAAGGCTCTGTCAATAGAGATTTGCTGTGCATCTTGTCAGCTCTTAATGGTTGGGCAACAGATTATCTTTAAGAATAAGATAAAAATGTGACTTTTTTTCTGCAATACTTGCTCTGGAGTGATTGGTGAAAGACTAAGATTCCTTTTGTAGTTCTCTGGAGCTCTGTTATGATTCTGTTGCTACAACCATCAAGGTGTGTGTGTTAAGATTGCATATCCTTTGACAGGATTAGGGTTTTTACAGGAAAATCACATAAACTTTATGGTTATCTGCAACTTAAATGCTCTTATTAATGCCTGTGTTTTACTTGTAACTAAATAAGCTTCCAACATCCCACTCAGATCGTGGCAATACACTCAGGATGGAATGCTTTAGACATGTTCTTTCAGGGTCACGTATGTGATCGACATTAATGAAACCAGGGTAGGCCAAATGCTTCATCTTTATCCTGGTTAACATTTCTGTAATCCTTCCTAAGAAGGGGTCAGAACTTTATTGTGCCCTTGTTTAGTTTTTTGTGGAATGGTAAAAATTACTACAATTTGGTAAAAACAGTATCTGTAGAGTTGGTTGTTTTTTTTTTTTCCAAAAAGAACAAGCAGTGATAATTGAATGTAGTTCAGGGAGAAAATGTATTCAGTAATAAAGTGATAGTTTTAGAGTCGTTCTTCTCTAAATCTCATGCTTGAGGAACAGGGGGACTGGTGAGATTGGGAAGATGACAAAGGTCAGTGCACATACTTGAATCTTAAAATACAATCTCTGAGTTCTAGATTGGTGTGATTTAATATGAAAAATTGCTTTTAATTTTCTTTATTTCTTTGTGTGAATTGGATGTGTTCTGTCAGGCATAAGAAAGGTTTCTTTATCATAATCGTTACTAAATGTTATTCTTGCTAAATTATAAATGTGGTGATTTGATGACAGTGGAGGTATTGCTACCACCTTGCTTTGAGAACTTCTTCCCTTCAGGTCAAAGCAGAGGGAAGATATGTTAAAGTCCTCTGAACTTGTCTAGCAAAACCAATTCAGCCTTGGGTAATCACTCCTGATGATAGGGCACTTCTCATGACCACTACAGTATATATAGTGTTTGAGGAAGGCCAGGTTTTGATTGATTGATTCTACTGAATGAAAACTTATTTGTGGTGTTCTCCTTGAAAGTCCAATTCAATGGGAAAATACTTTATTGAGACTTTGTAAGAGAAAAAGAGTGAACATATTAAATGGTAGCTAAATTGCTTTACTGCAACAATATATTACATTTGCCTCGCATTTATTTTTTTCCACTGTTGAAAACAGTAGTAATTTAGGGAAATGGTCATTTCTTGGGATATTTGAAAATTGGTATTCATAACAAAAGTTCTTAAAACCCACAAACATTCATTTTTCAATGCTAGTTCATTAAAAGTAGTAGACCTCAGGTGAAAAACTGGATTAGTGTAGTTTGACCTCCCCTGCAATGCAGTCTGTAAGACCTGTTTGAAATACTGTTTAAGATGTAATTTTTTTTGCAGGTAAAGCATCAGCTCTCTTTGTTACATTGCTCCAGTAATTTATTACATTGCTCCAAGGATTTGTTGCAAACTAGTTCTTTGTTTCTTGTCTAAATATTTTCAGTTTCAACTTCCAGCTTTTACCAGTTCTGTCTCTAGATTTCAACAGACAGAGGTTTCATCTCAGAAACTGCAACTATTAGTAGTGTTCTTTCTGCATCTTTTCCTCTCTCTTGGTACTTAGAAGTTGATGTCAGTGAGAATTCAAGCTGTGATATATTCTGTTGCTTGTAGAGACCAATATTAGCCATAACTTTAATGTATAAAAATATAGCTTATACTGTAATTTTTTTAGAAGGCAATTTATCATTCACTTTAGTAAATAAAGGAGAAAAGCAATTGTTTAATTGCATTCCTTACAACCCCCATGCCAGTATTAAAAGGATGCTAAAATTTAATTGATGTGTACATAGTCACTTCTCATCGATGCTGCCACCAGGGCTCAATACAGCTTCCTACACATGCCTTTGCATCCTGAGAGTGCTTCAGGGCTACTTTGCTCATTTCTTGCCCCTTGTTGTGTTTTCTCTTTTGCTCACAGTAGGTGTGCAGAGAGATTTACTCGTTGTTTTTGTAGAATGGAGCCACTTTGCTAGGAAGCTCTGAGGAATGTGTGGCAACCCGTTGCCTGGCAGTTTCACGTGCTTCTTTCAGGCTGAAAACAAATTCTATATTGTTGGATATAATATGAAAAGGAACAAGACAGTTGTGGAAAACCTGTGTCCTGCTGTGGGAGTTCACCATTGAGAGCTCCTCTGCTGGGGCTGTGAAATGTTCTCAGATTAAAAACTACCGGTTTATGAGACTTGGAGCATGGTGCTGCTGCTGTTCTTTCTCCTTGCTCTTGTAAAAACTGCTCCAAGCAGGCAGAGCAGACCGTGTTTGCATTTTTTTCTGGGCCCACTGAAGGTAGAGCAGTGTTGCCAAGCCTGGCACTGGGGAAAGATTGCAACTGTGCCTGCAGAGTCAATGGGATTCACTTCTGGAGCTCCAGACAGCTGGGCATCTGTGAACAGCAAAAAGCTGTAAGAAAAAAACACCTGTTTTGGAGATAAATGGGAAAGAGCTCTCATATTGCATGGGAATTAATTAATAGTGGCATGGGCCGATTAGAAGTCTATTTGTTACACATTACTCCTTAAAGATGCAATTTTTGTAAGTGAGAGTTTTATATATGGACAACACAGAGGCAAGTCAATGAAATGGAAAAGAACAGCAGTTTACAGCAGGAGGTTTAGTCAGACTGCTGGGCCAGTAGAGCTGAATAACCTTGTAACTCACCTCATGGCTCAGGTGAGGGACTCTCAGAGCAGAGTCATCTAATGATAGTTTTCTCAAGGTGGGAAATATTTTTCTGGATTATAAACCTTGCAAAAGTTGGATATCCAAAAATAGGAGGAAAGCAGACAGGAGAAGAGGCTATTGTAAGTGAAATGAAAGACTGAATTTTAATCACCTGATCAAGACAGGTAGTACTGATTTAATATTACTGGCTATAAATGTGTCCCCTCCTTTTTTTATCCTCTGTAAAGAAATTGGCCATGTTTCAAATCCTTTTCTCTCTTGTCTTTTTATTTTTGTCTCTCAAGTGAACAGAACTAATATCTTGAGTACAGAAAGTATGAGGAAATAATGCTTTTTCTTCAACTTTTACATACAAATGTTTTGGATAACCTGTAGACACCTGAACTCTGTATTTCTTGTGCCACTGCTGAAAAAAATGTTGTCTTAGTTACTTGTATAATATATGGCGATAACTAACATTTCTCAACGTTATAGAAATGCAAAATTATTTGAGTTTGTTGCAAGTATGAAGAAAGTAATGATTTAGTAAGTTCACAGCCTATCTTGACAGTAGTATAGTTGTCCTGTTACTGTGATGTTCCTGAGCCATGGTTTTGATGGCATTTAATGCTAGTAAGTGTTTAGTTATTTCTAAGAGTCAGTGGAGTTTATTGTTAACTTGTGTTGTGTTATAAAAGCTCAGCCTCAGTCTGGACAGAGCAGACAAGAAGTTTCGTTACATGACTGATGAGGAACACAATTTCATTCATTTACTTTGTCCTTAATTCTGCAATGAGGGGTAGCCACAATGTTATACATGTTTATATAGATGTAATTTATGTAAACTGTAATTGTCATTTTTACAGTTTTGTTGTCATATGTGAGGCCTGTGAGTTTTACACATTATAATTTCAAACTAATAATAAAAATCGAGAACTTGTTTTTTATGATTTTCATTGTGTAGATTGTTTTGGAGGGTCTTGTGAAATCATAAAATAGAAATAATTTAAAGATGTATTGTGTGTAGTTTTATGAAATGTCATACCTTAATATAATAAAATATTTTAATGTGTTAATTTTTCAACTAGAAACGACTGAAAGCAGCTGAAGCAGAAAGTAAATTGAAACAAGTGTACATCCCCACCTAGTGAGTATAACAACAAAGTCATTTTTTTGAGTAATATACAGGTAAAATTGAAATAGTAACATGCAGTTACATGCATGGTATTTTCCTAGTCATCTCTTTAATGGTTACTTTCACAGGATTTGTTATATTCAGAGATATAATCGGAAAATGCTAGAAACTCTTGTCTCAAATGAAACCTTCTTACTTTACTGATCTCTTTGGTTTTGACCTGCAGTCTTTTTGTCTGGAATAAGAAATTTTACAAAGGCTGATCAAGTGCTGCCTGTGGACTGTTCACATGCAATAAGAGCCTATTAATTTAAAAAATGTTTTTTCCAAAATAATCTCTTCCAAATCCCTGTAGCACAACACTTCATATTTGCGTAAATGCAATATTTCAAAATAGAAACAGTTGGTAATGTAGCTACATAAAATAAAATCAGATAATTTCCCATTACAGTTTTATCTGGCTGATAAAATCTGTTCTTCATCTAGACACGAGAGATGTTCTGGTTTTAAATTAAAGGTAGCACAGAGACCCAGACCTTCTATCTTTGACCATGTGCTATTAATGCAGTCTTGTTTTCTTCTGAGGGGTTTTTGATCTGTATTTCTTTTAGATTTAAACTGGATGCCATATCTGCTTCTGTTAACATGTGGTTTGCAGAAAAAAAAATATAAAATCCCTCCTTCATATTCATAATTTCCTCAATATTATGACAAGAGAAAGGATTACAAATCTCTTTTTTCTAAGCTTTCTGTGGGTATATTCAGTTTACTTATATGTGAACTTCCCATTGTTGTGAGTGTTTGTGTAATAGAAGAATGTAATACCAAAGGAAGTACTTTGCAAAGATTTTTGATGGCTTGTATAAATTACATACAATAGAATTTCATTTCCATATTTCATACTGCCTTTTCTCTCTTAAACAGATGTAACAATGAAAGCAGCAGACTGTTAAATTCATTATTTTAATCTGAGAACAAATTATGTGAGTGTGGAAGCTCACGTCTCTAATAAGTCACACTGTTTTAAAAAAAGCTAAAAATTCCAGTATGTGTTCCCTAACCTTCTCAGATGAGTGGCTGCTTTGGGAAAACCATAAGGTGCTCAGTCTTTACATTATGCTTTTTCAATTTAATTTCCTCGGTCCATGTGGACAATTACGGCATTTCAATATGTTCACGGTAGGGACCAGCTGTATTGGATGACAAAATATGTTTCAAAGTGTGGGATTTTTGCATTTTTATCTTACTGCCTGTCTTTTGCCTCCATTTCAAGACAAAATCCCTAGTCAACAGTAAGAGGATGGTAGGACTTCTCAAATCTTTGATATCTGTGGTGGTCATGGGATTGCAAAATGCTCTGCTTCAATTGCATTTGAAATCTGAGCAGAATTGATTTGCAGAGCTGAGTACCTTTTTGAACTTGATCATTAGGTATTTCCTGTAAATGCAAGGTTCTGTCCTCAATACCAGAGAGTCCTTTTCGATTCATGGCTTTTCTGAAAGGTAACTAAGCAACAGATCATAATGTAGAAGACTTAATTGTCTTTCAATCTCTTCTCCTGTACATTGGGCATAGGATAAAAAATTTGTGGAAACTGTAAAATTGTCTCTTGCTGAAAAAGTGAAAAAGGAGAGGGCAGGAGACTGACCTCCTGGCATTTGAAATAGAGACTTGATATAGCAAAAGTTTCTTCAATTGTCATTTTAACTTCTCGTGAATGCATTTTATGCTACCTAAAGTGACAAATAATTATCTGAGGAATCAATGTATCCAGCCTTGCATTGTATTGAGGGTAATTAAGATTCACAAAGTTGAAACTCTGGAAATATTGTACTTAATCTAGTGAGGAGTATATTAATGCTCTCTGAATTAATTGACCTGTAAAGTCCTACCTCACTGCGGTATTAGAAGTTCCAATAATTGCAAGAGTGATATAATATAATAATATTAAAAAAGCCAAACAGAAATACCCAAAACCAGTTAGTCAGCCTTCTCAGCGAGGAAGTAGTTTAGAAGAGAACTGAGACAGAACAACCTGATATGTGGGTGTGTTTTGCCATGGTTATAAGACATTTGTATTACTGTGTGTACTACTTTTTCAGACAGGAGGCTGTTTGACCCTTTCCTGGGATGAACAACCTTGTAGTATGACAGGCACTGTTGCTACTGTTATACTTCACCCAAAGTCCATCCTCGACTTGTAAAGCCTTATCCGTTGACCAGAACCACCTTCTTAAATTCCGTGCTGTGTCAGACTTCTGTTAATGCTTTGACCCTGAGACTTGGTCTTTTATGAGCTTGCCAAGTAGCTTAGACCATGTGAGCACACTAAAGAGCTGTAAATTGGAGTATCAGAGCAGCTCTTAACATAGCAAGTGTCTGCCAATGCTGAGAATAAGAGAGGAGTACAAAAATTACTCTTGTTGTTTAGAGAAGATTTTATGGATGTTGTCTGCACACATAATTCCAGAATTAGATTGTTTGTCTTCCTATTGACTAACCAGTTAATAAAACCACCTTTTTTTTTTTTTCAACTTTTCAAAAATTTTATTTAAAGCAATAAACCAAATCCCAATCAAATATCCAGCAACAATGGGAAACCTGCTGCAGTCAATGGAGCAATGGGAGCCTCTTACCAGGCACAAACCACAGTAATAGGTCGGGCTTGTGAAAGCTGCTATAGTAAGTAAATATATATATATTTTTAATTACTCAAGAGTTTGGGTGAATCTTAGTATGTGCTGTTTAAAAAATAAAGGTATGTACTTTTGTTAGCATGTGACAGAGGATAATTTGCAATTACTCTTATGGCAGAAATGACTTTAAAGTTAAAGCTGCCTTCAGTATATTCATTAAAGTATTCAAATTACTTTATGATTTATTTTTAACAATTCATAAAGCACAGGAAGTTTAAGTAGTATAATATGATGGCATTGATATATTATTCCTTTACCTTCACAAAGCTAGATTCAAATTTAATTTTGGTTTTCCTTTAAGGCTGCAGGGTTTTTGAGCTGGTGTTTTTTTTGTTGTTTGGTTTATTTTTTTTTTTTTTTTGAATGGTTTTGGGGTGTTTTTCCCCCCTCTGTTGTTGCTGAGGAACATGGGAAGGAACATTATTTCTTTCCAGTATTTTGTGTGTTTCTGATAATTTTATTGGACTTCTTGAAACAGCAGCCCTCAACAGTGGTTATATGAGAGCAGATATAAAATCCAACTTAATAAGCCTGTCTTCCAGGGTGAGATTAGAAATAGTGGGTTTGGGTTTTTTTTTCTGGTAGTACCCTGGGAGAAAATCTCAGCAATACAAAGTCCCTGGTTTGAAATTAATTATAAAAGCATTTCCAAAATTTCCATTTGGACTTGGCTTCTGTGGTGCTTTTGTAAAAAACTAAAGCAACAAACAGTTCAAGTTCTTACTTTCCATGTCAGATAGATGAAATGTTTATCCATACAATGCTCTGATATTGCCATGTTATGGCCATATATAGTCATCTCTAACAACATTTGGATTTATTGCAGTGAATGTAGCATGCACCAGTTCACCTGTGCTGCTTTCTCCTCCTTAGCTCCGCAGTCTCACCAATGGTATTCTTGGGGCCCTCCTAATATGCAATGTAGGTTGTGTGCATCTTGCTGGATTTATTGGAAGAAATATGGTGGCCTGAAAATGCCCACACAGACAGATGAAGATAAACTGTCTTCCAGCCAGCCTGCAGAGGTAGGATTGTGTAGACAAACTTTTCTAAAACAAAATGTGATGCTTTCACGAGGCTGCTGTGATTTGATTATTTAATGGGATGTTTTTTATGTCTGTATTCAACTTTCATATTGCAAAACTCAGTTGATGAATACTTTTTCCGTGTTAAGTAGAACTATACGGTGCTCAGGCCTTGCCATATCTTTATTTGACTACTTCTTGCATAAACAAGCATGTGCTTCCTTCATTTTTGGTGTAGAAATGCCATATTGTCAGTCAAATGCTGTGTTATCTCTGAAATGTTCAATATACTATACAATTTCTCATTTAGGATGGCATTATATATCCATTCTCAGTAGAGTTGTCTGCTCTGTGGCTTGCAGCTTCCTACATAGGCCTGTATTTTATAGCGCTCTGTGACAGTTTTAGGTCTTCTTTTCTCTCTGGGGTCGGGATTAAAACTCAAGAGAGATGAAGTTCTTGTTTGGACTTCGATGTTTATTGATTCTTATCTGTGTTACAGTCTCACAAGGCGTGAGTTCTGCTATACTCTAACTTTCAGACATAAAATGGATGCCCCTTTATCTCTACAGAGCCTTTTCAAGGACAAATTGTCCAATTGTGAACTAACACCTAAATTATTTTTATTTATAACCCAATAACCAAACACCCTTGGTCTGCAATGCGGACCTTTTCTCCCAATCACGAAAAACCACCCAAACCCATGAAGAAGAAGGTGAAAAGACAAGAAAAACCAACACTCCAAAACCTCCATCTTGCCCTCCACGCATTATATTCTAAAACCTTAAACTCTCAAGTTTTCCACCCTGTGATATGACAAACCTCTAGTCCGAGTACACACCCATAATCCCAGAGTTATCACTCAACGTTAGAAGCCTCTTCCACGGCCTCAGGTCAAATGCAGTGCTTTCTTGAGGGTCAATGCCTGTCAGCACAGAGAGCCCAACATTCTCAGCTTCCAGGGTTCCAACACAAAACACGTTATTGGCTCATTCCAGTGAGTTTGTCCGGCTTGGGGGTGTTGGAGTGCCGTGAGCCAGGTGCGTGTGTCACGCTCTCTTCGTTCCTTCCCGCAGGAATCGCACGTCCGGACTCACCTGTCCCGGCAGGCCACGCAGGGCACCCCGGTGCGGAACACGGGCAGCCCCAAGTCGGCGGTGAAAACACGGCAGGCTTTCTTTCTCCACACCACGTGTTGGACAAAACTGGCCCGGCAGGTCTGCAAAAACACCCTGCGGCTGCGGCAGGCAGCGCGACGTCCCTTTGTCCCTATTAACTGTGCTGCCATTAAGGCAGAATGTAAGATGTTTTTTTGATTCTTAGTTCTGTGTGCTGTGCTTCCCACCCATTTTTGTCTCTTAATTTTATTTTCTTTTTCAATAAACATTTCTTGTCTATACACTTTTGCTTTTCATTTTTTTTTTCATTTGTCCAGCGTATCACCGGCATGTTGGATTAAGTCTGGTTGCCTTAAACAGATCTTAGGCTGTGGAAACATTTCAGATTAATTAAAAAGGGGATAACTAGTACCTCATTTCAAAAATTGACATTAACAAAAATGGGGGGCAGGAAGGGAAAATCAGTGCCACAACATATATTTTTCCTACTAGGCAGCATGAAAGAAGTGTGTTTTTCTGTTGTTTTTTATTCTTTTGCTGAGCAGAACTATAGATCTGTATATGTACTTTTTTTCACTGGGGTTGGTCAAAGAATCAGGGGCTGGGGTTTCATAATAATTTAAATGTGGTGTGGAATACAGTCCTTTGTCACTGTGACAATCAGAGGGTGGTGATAGCCACGTTTATTATTATTATATCATAGTTGCATCATTTTGGTTTTCTCTGTTCCAGTTTTAAATTTTAGTTCTAAATAAAATTCTGTGTTATGCTTGTTCTTTTTATAGCCAAAATACAAAGACCTGATAAATTTCTACTAGTATGACAAAAGGCTTTGGGTTTTTGTAGATGGTGACAGTAAGTCTCTTCACCTACATATGTGTGTAAATTCTGCTGCCAAGTCACTAAATATTTCAACAGCTTTTGTATCTGCACTGGGCACATTGTTTTACTGTTCACACTGTCTGGCTATGGTTTCCAGTCTTCCATAGATACAGTTCTGGGAGCAGATGCTCGGTATTCCAGGATGAGCCATGCTGGCTCATTGTACTGTCAATTGTATTAGAATTGAAGAGAACTTCTAAGATCATTAGATGTGGGGGTTATAACCATGTTCACTAGAACAACACTAAATGTTTTCCCAGCATACTCATCTGAGATGCAGACGATGCCTGCATTGTTTATAAGAAATTCACTCCATGGAGGCTTAAAATCTGATTTTGAGTAATTATTTTTCCTTTATGTATTTTAAGACCAGCCATTACGCATATGCAAACCCTTCACCTACTTCTGCAGTACTCCAAAACTTGCTGAACATTTCTGTTCATTGTCCTTGTCTAATTTTTTAGTTGTTCTTTTGGCCCTTTTCTTTCTTCTTTTAAATGTATGCAAATCAGGAACAACTTTCAGATTACAGGAAACCATGTGTCGACTATGTGAATAAAATGAGTTCTTCTTCATGGAAGAAATATGTCAAAGGCTGGATTAGGATTATATTTTTAATCCTCAATCCTAAATAAAAGTTACTTTCTGAGAGAAAGATATTGTACCTTTAAATTTAAGTTTCTGCTGAATCATGGAGGAAAATTTAGAAGTTCACTTGAACCTTACATCTTTTTATCCATACCCCTGTTTTTTCTCACTCACTGCAGTAAAAAAAAAAAAAAGTCAAAAGTTGAAACTTTTGTTTAAGGAGAAGAAAAAACAGAAGAAAATAGTTTCATCCAACTGTTAATCACCATACTAGAACATGTGTTCAACCTTAAAAGAGGGAGTGAAAAGCTGAGCTTTTCAGCAGGAAATAGTCATTCTTGCTTCAGCCTGGCAGTGCTGTGAGTGTTTACTCTTTGCTTCTTTGAGTGAAAGAGTTCTACATCAGATTAACAGCAAGAGTAGAAAGACTTTTCTTTTTTCCCCTGTAATGTCTGTCTTTCAGTATTCTTTTTACTCAAAGCAAATTTTGGACCTTGTGATTTTGTCTCTTTGAATTCTGATGCTTCCCGGTTAGATCTAACATTGGTTGAGAAAAAAAAAGGTCATAATTGTTAATGGTTTTTGAACACAGCATTAAAATAATGTTCTAACAGTGGAAACCAAATTATACCTCTATTATACAACTAATTTAAGTCATGTTTCTTTGTACACACACACACATATCCACAATCCATGTTCTGTTTCTGGCAATTTCTCTTTCTGTGGAATCATTACAGTGCTCTTTACCTGCATTGTCATTGTCATATTGCTCCAGTAAAGGCAAAAAAGTAAAGAAAAAAAATGTTTAGTAGTTTTATTCCTGTACTAACATCTGGTTACTGTTCTCAGTGCTGTTCAGAAATACCTGTTCTCAGTGCACTCTGTAGATTTTAATGTTATAACTAAATAGTCACTCTTCTCCTGAGAATGTCCTGAATCCTTTTCTAAGGTTATCTTGAAGCAAATAAGTTTTAGATATTTAAACAAGATCCTTAATTAGTAGTAATGATTTCCTGTGCTGGATCCACTGAGTAATTACAGTATTGAATTAATATCTGTGTTGGTGTTAGAAATGTTACAGTCACGCTTAACAAATAACCAAGCCAGAGTACCAGGTCACCCGTGATGTGATATGGCATGAGATGGTTACAATACCTGAGAACTCATCTGGAATTTGTTTTCCATGTTGGTTTGCTGAAACTTGACTCTAATGGCTGCTTAGATGCTTTGTCAGACTCACCTGAGTGTGTGTGCCGGACCAGTTCTTGAAAATGTAACTGCATTTCCCAACTATATTGCATTAGGCACCATAACAACACTCAAACCATAAAATCTGAAGACAGAAGGATTGGTAGGGCACTTATCCCAGCTGCACACCAGGTTTTATGCCCGCTTAGCCTTGTGCAATATTTTGAAGTGCCAGGTTGTAAATGAAACTGATTCCCAGATCTGAGAAAGACTCTCTGAACAAGCATGTCAGAGCTCAGCAATAAAATAAATTGGTTTTTGCATTCCATCTGTGTACCTGAATGCATCTGCAGGTACTTCTGCTGTCTTGGAAGAGCATGGAAGCTTCTGGGAATCATAACCTAAGGCCCAAGCATCTTTTAAGTGAAAACCAGGTTTTGACAGAGCATTTTCTCTTACTGAATGTCCACCCACATCCTCTCCCTCAGCTCATTATATCCACTGGCAGAAAGCAAGGTCCTATTCTGTGTTCTTTATTCCTTCAGATAGCGCAGAGAATTAGATTTTTCTCGGTAATGAAGCCTTTAGCATGACCCCTGCTCAGGTGCCAGCAGGAGGTAGTGGAGATGATGCATTTACATCCCAGTTCAATCTTGGGATGGCCACCAAGAGGTTGAGAAGGCACAGGACCTCCTGCTAGGAGCACAGCCCATCATGGAAGGCTCAAACTTTGTTCTGCCTGAACTTAATAGACTCACTGTGGTTGGTGACAATAAACTTGTCTGATGGTTTTTCAGGAATAATTAGAATGGGTGAGCTGCTTTGGTAGGATGAAATTCTTGTGGTCTAAATCTCATGCCCTACCTCCTTTTTAGTTGGAATATATGGCATGTTTTTTTTAGAAAGTTAAGAAAGACCATCCTGTCTGGGGAAGGTCTCTTAATTAGAGAAAAGCAAAGTGAGCATCCTTCTCAGCAGTCACTGACGAGCCTGGATCTGTTTGCAGCTCACAGGCAGGTTGATAAATGCCTGGCAGTGAGCCACGTGTCTGTAAACATTATTGCTTCAGCACAGGGAGGCTTTTAAGGGATATTTTTTTTCCCTATTGCTTGGATATAGCTTTATCACTATAAATATATGTATTAATTATAGTAATTTAGATCTAGATGACTATGGTGTCTGTGTAGACATGATGGTTAAAATGTTTTCAGTGCGTGGTAATATATTATCTGTATAATAAATGTATAGTTATCTGGAAATGGGTGTATTGATCATAATGAAAATTCATCAAAAATTTAAATCCTCAGATTTATTAACAAATGTGGTACATAGTGCTTGCTAGTGATCTGGTTTGATGAAACAAAGGCAAGTGAAAACAGTAGAATATGCAAAATGTTACTGGTTTGTCTTTGTAAGCATAAAGTTTGTATTTTACTGACATAAAGCTACCAATTCATCTGAATTGAGTAACATTTATGGGTATTGGTTCACAAACTGTGTTTTGAATCCTTGATTTTGATAGCTATGGAAGAGCTTTTAGCTGTGTCTAGGATGAAAATATTTTCTCTGTTCTTATCTTTGAATACAATTTGTGCCAGATTTTAATAGCCAGCAAAATAATTAACAGCGTCTTATTTTTCTCCAGAGTTTCTAAGAAGAATACAATTCAGGGAATACAGTACATTCATTAGATGATCTGCGTTTTGACAGAGATATGATGGAATGTCAAAGAGAAATAACTTGCTAATGAGAGTTTCTCTCAGCTTAAGAGACCTACAAATCTAGTTTTTTTTTAAAAAGGAAATAATTAGAAAATACTTTCATATCTAAAAGCACAGCCTCATTTGTTATCATCTTCTCTTTGGCATTACTGATTTCATTCACCTCTGCAATGCCCACATCAGTCATCATGCTTGGCAGCTTTAAAGCCTCATAAAAAATGTGTTTCACACTCTGGTTTGTAATGTTATTTCCTAGAATTTTTCTAGTTGTGCTGTATCCTCTTTAGGGTTATGGTGCCCCAAATTAAGTGCACTTCAAGATACAGATTTCCCATAATTTTACAAAGCCATGTTTTCTATTTTCCTAACATCATGATCTCTAACATTCTGATTTTGATTTCTTTTTAGTATTGTCTAGATATTTTTAGAAAGCTCTTGACCCTGACTCCATGAATACTCTTCTGCTTTGTGATGGTGTAGGAGCCATCATTATATATTATGGTTGTTTTACCCCTTCAGAATTCATTTGCATGGATTGCTTGATGCTGCTTCTATCCTTTGCCATCAGTTTCAGCTTTAATTATGCTCAGAAATTTCTTATCAGGAAATTTTAACTCTCTAATCACCTCTTTTTTTGTCCTTTTATATGTTGAACAGCACAGATAATTTTGAGATTACATAGACAAGTAATTTTAATAAGATGCTAATTCCTGAAAAAGCCTCTTTTACTATGTGACAGCTGGACAGGAGCTTTGGTGGCACAGTTTGGTAAAAGCTCTCTGAAATGCCAAATTGGATGCCACATCAGCTGCATGTGGACAGGTCATGGTGCCCTCAGAGGATCCTGGCAGGCCTGTGAGGCTGGCAATTACTGGATTATAGGACATGTAAGTAGGAAGGGACCCTGGAGGTCTCTAATCCCACCTTTCGCATAAGGTTGACGTGCTCGTGGGCCTTTTGGCCAGATGAGCTTTTTGTACCTCCAAGGATGGAGACTGCACGACTTCTCTGGGCACCTGCTGCAGTGTTTGATCAACCTCAGAGTAAAAACTCTTATATCTAAGAGTTTCCCGTCTCCCAGCCTGGCTGTTGGCACAGACGGGAGCAGCGTGCTGTGTTCCTCTGAGAAGGGTCTGGCTCAGTGTCTCTGTGCTCTGCTGCTGGGAGGCTGCAGGTGCCAGCCGGGTGTCCCGCTGTCCGTCTGGTCCCCAGGCTGCCAGACCCATCTCCCCAGGCCCCGTATGTGCTGTACCCGAACACCCAACCGGCTTGGCGAGTCTCCATCCGCGGCCCTGCTCCCGTGGGCCTGTGTCCCTTCCCTGCTGGGGATCCCCGAGCTGAACACGGGCTCTGGCCGGCGTCCCCATGGGCCGAGGGGAGAGGTGACCTCCCCGCCCCGCGCTGCCGGGCGCCTGTGCGCTCGCCAGGCCCGGAACGCCATCGTCCTTCCTGCTGCAAGGACACACCGCTGAGCAGTGAGAACGCATTCAACTTGTTTTCCCTTCCAAGGTCTTCGTTGGCTCCCTTGATGCTTCCAAATTTAACCGTGTGCCTCTATTAATAATGCAACCTTTTGCCACTCTGCAGACTACTTACTGAAGGATGTGATCACATTTGCCCTGTTTTTGTTCTCTTGAACCAAGAGCATTTTAGCATTTGTTGAACACCAGCAGTGTGTCTGCTCAGCAGTTTGGATGAATTCCACCTGGTCCTGGTAACTTGGTTTTACTGATTAACCAGTTTGTTTTGAAATATTTCCTATGGACACTTCAGTGTGACACAGTTCTCATACTTTCCTCGTAAAACTATTTTGGAAGTGAGTTTCTTGAAGTGCTTCTGCAATGAACAGTGATACAAAGAATTCATTTGCCTTTCCTGCTGTGCCTTTATCTTTCTTTTGCGTATTTTCCTCACACCTTCATAACCTATTGCTACAGACACCAGCACACTTTCTGCTTTTGCTATGTTTGAAAAATACACTAAAAAATATAAGATTCCTTCTTGTTTTAAATGTATTTTTTCTCATAGCTTCCACTATTTCACTGCTCTTACTAAGATATTTATTGTTCATATAAAAGATCATATTTGATTTTAGGACTTGCTTTAAATTTTGGGAGATTTGATAACTTCCTACCCAAAATTTATTCTCTGGTTTTGCACTTGAGAATGATGCACAATACAACTTCTGTGTTTTTCTGTGTTCTGCATAAAGATCATAAGCTTTATTAGACTTTTTATGGCAGCACCTTACTGTGGATCAAAGTTTGCTGCTATTAAATATACTTCACTGTTTCAATAGATATGTGTGCTTTGGAATACTCACCTTTGATGAACACGATTTACCTCAAGCATGAAAATTGTGCTCTCTTTGCAGTATGTATTCCCAGTCAGCATATAAATACCACTCCATGATTCAATATCCCTTTTTACAGTGAAGACACGTAGATGGAAAATTTTCTTGCTAATTACTTCTTAGGCGATGTTTTGCTGTTCTCAAAGTAGCTATAAAATACTGTATAGCCTCTGCTTATTTTACTGAGAGAATCAGTGGAGACACATCATTCTGCTCCACCACTTAAAACGTTTCAGGTGTTTTGCAATATTAAAAATATTCCAGGCACTAAGTTTGCATTTTTTTTTCCTGAGCACAGTATGTTTTGTGATTAAGAAAAATTAATGAAGTACTTCATGTGCTCAGCATTAGGGCTCTGGAACCTTTGAAACCCATTGGTATTTCCAGAATTTTAGGTAGATTCCTTAATCTATTAAAGTAAGTTGTGCTTTATCTGCTGCACTGAAAACATCTTGAACATCTGAAATACTTATTCCAGTCATTGCTGTGCATTCATGATCTTCATGATTTTTTGCCCAGATCTAGATTAGAATAAATAAAGGGATTGTAAATTCTTCTGCATGATGTCTTATCCTCTTCCTGTTGCTGCTTACTCTGTCTCATGTGCTGGAATGAACAAACACAAAGAGTTTGGTGAAACACAAGGAGGAGTTGCAATTATAATCTACTTATAATGTGACCCTTCTGTAAAACCTGTAGGTAGGTATTTGTGGGAAGTTACTCCATTTGAGAGAGCTCCTGATCTACATAATCACTGTATGAATGCAATTTTGTCCAGAACAGAATACCTGTATTCTAGGGATACTGGAAGCTCTGTATGGGGGCTTTTATGTGCTCTTGGGAGACAGATAACCCAATCATTCTGAATAATTCAAAAGGCAAAAGAGATGGTCTATTTCCAGTCGTCTTGAAATTATTTACTGAAACCTAGTGCCTTGTGAATTTTTGCCTTAAGTTGACTGACTTCATTGTCTAAGCATGAACCTCTTTATGTTAACACCTTGTGTTTGGGACATGTGGATGGAATCTCTGCTTGTGTGTTCACACTAGCAGCAGGAATTTTAAGCCAGTTGCTGCACTGCTAGTTTTCATGTACTTAGCAGAAAGTTACAATCTTTGGGACCTTTGAGCTCTGCAATACTTGGTTACGACTGAACATTTTGTTAAAAAGTTTACAGTGAAGAGTTGTATGACAAAAATCCGTAGTCCCAGCATTAAATCCTTAACTCTGTATTACCCTATTTAGACACAGGGAAGCTTGTAGAAAACAAAATATAATTCAATGTAAATAATTTTTAATATCAAAACTGCATTTCTTTTAGTATTCATATTTCCATCTGTGTTTCATTTGCCTTGCTGACCATCTCCAGAAAGACTTTGCAAGCAAAAATTACAATCTAACTGGTGTTAAAACTTATATTAACTTAAAAAAAAAAAATCACATAACTTGCATGAATGAGGACGTGTCCTGCCTTTAATATTCATGATTAGAAATATTTATGAAAAAAGAAGAACTGAAAAAGTGGGCTAAAAGAGAAAAAAAGACATTTGTGTTAAAAACGCAAGTCAGAAACTGGTTGGTATGTCCTAAATCTGTTTATAATAGTAAAATATTTAAACTGAGTTTTATTCTTTAAAATTCTCAGATGCAGATCGACATTGTGAGCTTGCTGGGAATCCTCTGAAGATAAAAAGCACCAGAAAACCACTGTCATGTATCATTGGGTATTTAGGTGCGTATCTGCCTCCGGAGAATAACAAAGCAAATGAGCCTTCAGTGTGTACTGAGCCTTCATAAACTGCTATGCACAGAGAGATTTGTGCTTTTAGTAACAAGAAAAAATGCTGAAGTTAATGAGTTAGTGAGAATGGTGGTCACTGTGAATTGCAAAACTGCATGGTTGAACTTGCAGGATATAGGCAGAAGTCCTCCTGATACCGGTTTAATGCGTCAGAGTGAAACCTGATGTAATCTAGAACGTGAAAAATTGTCTGTCTGTCTAAATAAACAGAATAACTGCTCAAAGGGGAGATCTTCAGTATGCTCAGGGCTGCTCTCTTGTGCCCTTTGTATCCATTTGCAATACCACTTTTTACTTAAAAGCAGGGGACCTCAGCCACACTAAGACACATAGCTGGTAATTTGATGACCTAAGTTTAAAAAGTGCAATGAAATGCATACTGAGTTCACAACCAAGAGGACAATGAACCCATAAGTCAATGGGGAGAGGAATAATTCTAGTAATAGTGATTGCTTGCAAGGAGCCATCAGTGACTATTAAATATTTGCACAGTCATATAAGAATTGTGGTAACCCAGAGGCTATTTATCCTCAAATGAATATAGAAATCAATCCATTGATCAGAGAGGCAGTGAATCATTCTGCTGTGTATTAATCCTGTTCTACAGAAGTGAACTCTACAGCTGGGTATAGAGCTCAGTCTAGATGTTTTGTTCGTAATTTCAGTCACCAGAAGGTTGTTTTTTTTTTTACTAGATCAAAGTAAACACTAGGTCTCTTGCCTTACTGAAATAGAAATCAGCTATTAATGTAAATACAACTGTTCTTCCAGGACATTAATTTTTTCAAAATGCTAACTGCAAGAATGTGGGTAATGAGAAATTAATGCCATTCTCACTGAATTTTGATTCCTCCTGCCCTGAAGTTTAAGAAAAATGTCAGGGATAATTTCCTACAGACATCCCAGCTGTGTGTGTTATGTGTGTGGAAAGCACTGCTTTGGCTGACTTGGTGGAGTTGTGGCTGTGATGGGGGAGGCTGGGGAGGGGATGGTTCATGCAGCTGACCTGTCTGTACATCTAAAGAGGAAATGGTAACATGAATAAACTTAGAAGACACCACATGGTTTTAGTGCCACGTTATGTAGCCTTTGAGGAGTTGTCTTGACTCCTCTGGGGGTCTAAGTCTGTAGGTTTAATGTGAGTAAATGGATGAACAGTGTCAGACAGCATTTTGTGGACTTATATGAAGGTCTGGTAGAGGATTAACAGTGCCAGATTACGCCAGGTATCTGTAGAGTCTGCTTAGTATTTGACTGTATGGGAAGTAAATGTATCTCACTACAGCTCAGGAAAATGTGTGTTGTGGGGATGTGAAGTGAACCCAGTGCAATTGAATACATTCATCTGAATTAGCTTCATAGGGATGGCTAGAAAATGGCTTTTTGTTTGCCATGTAGCTTGGTGAAATTTGTTTAGTTTAGTTTGGTTTTGATATTTTTTGTTTATTTGGGATTTTTTGCAGTTTCGGTAAATAAGTAAATCTTGCATTATTTTTCTCATAAAAATATTATATATCATGTCATAACTTGTATAGGAGGCATTTGTTTTCCTTTTGAGATTCATGCTTTGGTATTGTCACAGATCTTTATTGGCATACCATTAACAGTGTGTTGGAGCACTACTGTTCTCAACCTTTCTGGTAGGGCAGAGAGGATTTCAGTGCCCTGCACATCCTGGGTCATCACTTCCCTTTACCCCTGCTCTGCATCTTGGCTGAAGGTTCCACAGGTGAGGTAGGACAAGCATTAAAATTATGCCCCGTTCTCTCAAGAGCTGGGGCTAATCCCTTGTATTCTCATCAGTCATCACTGTGCTCCCTAAAACAAAGCTGCTAAGGTGAGCCCTTGGCTAATTAAATGTCCATATTACCTCCTAGTTATGAGGAAACCAGGCTAACACTCCAGCTGGGATACATGTTGAGGAGATGAGGTGAGAGAAAGGTGCAGCTGCCTAAGCCCTGCTGGAGTCCAGGATGTTTATTGAGGTGATTCAGTAGAAGACTTCAGCTTCTCTTTGTTTACTTTGGGTTTTTTTATTCCTTTACCTACTGACACAGTGGAAAAGGGAGAAGTTTTTGATGTTGTTGTTGTTATTTACTTGCTTGAGGCTGAAATCTGGTCCTATAAAATGGGTTCCTAATATGTTTGTCTATCTTTATAAATACATTGTCTCTTATTTTATGTTTATTTCAGAATGTGGCTGACTAGTTATTTGTTATGTGGGAAATGGGATAATTTGAATGCTATGGTCAGTTCTCTGAGTTAGAACAAGGTGCAGGTGGCTAAAAGATGTTCAGTGAAGTACTAGGCAATAGAACAAGGATAAGAGCAGCAGGAATTAAAAGATTTTAATTACTATTATTCCATAATACAATTATATGAAGGGATAATAGGCAAAACCCCTGAATTGCCTCGTTGCTCTGCTTGGGGGTGATGGGGCAGCTGGGTATACAGTGCTGATCTAAAGCATGAAAATATTTGAAGCAAGTCTATATGTAGAGAAGGAGTGAAGATGTAAAGGTCTGCACAGGAAGGACTCAGTCCATTGGGAAGTGGTCCTGGCTGTTTAACTGAGTTCCTTTCTGGAGCTTAAATGTAGAGCTTGCTCTTGCTACCTTCTTCCACTGCAGAAAGAGAAAAGACAGCCTTTGTGGTAAACTAATGAAGGATTAGTGACTTCTGAACTGAATACAAGTTGAAGGAAGGAAATGCTTCCTTCCTCAACTGTTTGCTCACCCTGAAAATATAAAATTGCTTCTCCTATAGGCTGTAGATGATAGGAGATAGTCCTCATATGTTGATGCAGCTGCTGGGATTATTGTGGTTGCTGCTTGAGCTCTTTGGCAAATAAAATAATATTTTAGTGTTGTTAGCCCTGGAAATCTACCATTTCCTTCAGAAAACTGGAAAAGATTGCTAAATGAACATTTTAGAATGCAAATTCCATTTACCTTCAACAAACGGTGAAAGTGTTTCTGTTTCAGTTTAGAGTTTTGCCTTAGCAATCGTGGTGTTCATAACATTAAACATTATTCTGTTCCCATTTTAGTAAAAAAGCAAAGTATGAGATGCTTGTTCCCCACAGCAAGGAAAATGGGACATGCCATGGAATCTTTTCTGTATGAAAAGCAGATGAATTGTGCAGTGAATGGCAGCAAAAAGCTCTCATCTAATTAAGTGGTGGGAAATTTGGTGACATCAAATCTACAGCTCTGCCCTGAAGTGTCTGGTTACCTGTGCCTTCCCTCTCTGCTGTTCTAATACTTGCCTGTGTATTTCTCTGCCCCACTGTTTCTTATCTGGCCCTCTTGAAGCTTCTCGTGGGAGGGTGTTCATGCTTGGAGAGTCTGATTGCAAGCCCCAACCAAAGCAGTGGTGAACAATGAAAGAAAGTCTTTCCCAGTGTAAAACTTGCTGGCATTGTCTCCTCCTGGCACACTGTTCCAGTACAGCCTGGCCAAGGCCACGAGACCGAGAGCTCCAGGCTGGGCAGGCAAGCACTTGGATATCAGACTTTGGGCATTCCTGAAGGAGGAGAAAGATGCTGTTGCAGTGGGCTTTGACTTTAGGCAGCAGTTTCTCTTTCTCCTGAATGATAGCCATGGATGGCACAGGCTGGAGGGGCTTCTCCTTGGGTACCTGTTCTCACGGTAGATTTAGCATCTTCTCAGTTTCTGTGCACCATTTGATAAATAAGAAGCGCTTTTCAGGAGGGGTAGACCTGGGCTGCAAATGAGAAAGTACTTAATTTTTGTGTTCTGATCTCACTTGCCTTGGGCAGCTGACTCTGCTGATCTGACTCCCAGCCCCTCTGCCCTCGCCTTCTCAGCCTCTTCTGCTGCCTGGGGTCATCAGGGGGCTGCTGTAACTGGGCTGTGAGCGCCTCGTGACCTGCACCACGCCAGCAGCTGGGGTGTCACAGGGACCTGCCCTCGGGCAGCTGACTTCCCACACAAGTCTGGACACAGTGGTGGCATTTTGAACCCGAATGTGTGATGGGAATTAATTAATTGGTTTAGCAAATACCTAGTGAGGGACCAGCAGGCTCAGCCGAGGCTCCCGTTTGCCACCTTTGGCAGATAACTGAGAAATTTCCCTGCAGCTGTGTCAGCTCCTGGCAAACACAGTAGCTGCCACCCTGAAATGTGCTGGCCAGATATGCTTTGCTGCCTCTTACCCTCTTTATTCCTCCTTCTCCAAAATAATCTTGCTCCATGAAACATATTAGATACCGTGGGATGTTTGAAGCTCCCCAGTAATGGCTCTGTGTGGAAGTGTTCCCACTGCAGGTTTGGGGTAGTTTTAGCTGCAGAGCCCTGCAGTGTCTGGCCCCTGGCTCCTGCACCTTGTGACTTGTGTGTGGGAAGATGCCTTAAAGCTTGTTATTGTGACAGAAAATACTAATAGCTTAAGGTATTGAGGTGGTTTCACTACAGTAAAATGCTTTTATTTGCTTGCTAAAACCTGTGGGTGTGTGGCTTCAATAAAAACCTCAAAAGGGTAGGAAAATATACACACACCCATTTTGGACTGTTTTGTATTTATGGGCTCTTCAACCTCAAATCCTTACATATCTGCACTGTGGAATTGAACTTGGGTAATCTAAAGTGAAATAGTTTCTGACTTGGAGGGTAAGAAAGAAACCTGTGGGTATGAGGACGCATTTTGTTCAAGGCCCTGTAAACACACGAGTGCAGAAGGAATTTTCACTGAAAATCACAAGTAAATCTCATACGTGGAATAGGTTGTTTTATTTATTTTAAAATCAAGTAGATATATTTTCTCACTCTCTCTCTCTCTTTTGTCTCAAACAGAGATACATCCTGCCGTGAAACCCAACGTAATCAGGTCAACACCAAGCCTTCAAAGCCCAAGTGCAAAACGACTGCTTGCACCCTCCAATCACTCTTCATTAAGTATTTTGGGGAAAAGAAACTACAGCCATCATAATGGGCTTGATGGTATGTGAAGGAATATAAAAGAAATATTCTTTAACTCTCTGAATTGCAAAACTTTCTGTGAACCTGAGGTAACATGAAATGAGAGGGTGCAGACTTAGAAAAATGTCAGATTTGGATGGTATGTTTATAGCAGCAGTGCAATGAATGGTGATACTTATTCACTGGATAAGGATATATTAATGCCTTCTCTTACAAAAACTCCATTTGCCATTTTTCTTACTGGTCTTGATTAACCAAAAAAGGACAAGAAAAGACTAAAACAAATTTGGTGAAGGCAGAGGTGCAGCATGTTTTATTTTGGCTTAGAAAGCCACTGTCCCTGTAGAGGAGGAAGCAAAAGGTGTGTCAGAGGTGCAGGAGAGGCTTTTTCTGTACACTGTGCAGTGCCAGAGGTGATTTTTAGGCCTGGTGTATCCAGCCACTTCATTACACCTCGGTGCAAACTGAGAGCAGGAATGAACCTGTGTGAAAAATAAAAAAACAAAACAAAACAAAGGATGGAAATTTGTGGGTAAGACTAACGTTTCTCAAATAATCTTTATATTTCACCCTGAAGAGTGACTGTGCATTATTGATGGGTTTTTTGTATCTTTACTGAACAGAAAGATTTTTCAACTCTAACCGTAAATGGTTTTACCTTGTCCACATAAGAGGAGAATCCAGCAGGATATAATGTTTACACTAAAAGAAAATGCATGCATGCATTCCTGATATCTCTTTGTGAGATGTAACTTCTGTGAGACCATTAGCTTATTTGTTCTGTAATTGACTAAGGTTACTGAGGGTAGAAATCTGTCAGACGCTGGGCTCTCAAATAGACTGTTCAGGAGAGAATGTTCACAAGAGAGGTGTCTGTCTGCTTTCATGCTTCACAGAATAGGTCAAGGTAGAAAGGAGAGGAATTGCCTTTCAGACAAGCTCATAGAAATAATATTCCAAATAAAGGGAGAGAAGCTTGATTCGTTATCAATCATCTTCCTCACAATTGTGTTTTTCTGTCATTGCAAACGCTACTTGTGGGCTGCAGTGCAGACACCTACTGCACATTTAATAACACCTAGATAGGAATCATGACATCCTTTGACAAGAAGTGGTTATTGAGAATACACAGAAGAGAGGATTGCTTGCATTTCTGCTCAGCATGCAGCTATTACACCACAGACAAACAACATTCGTGGCACACAGGCTCTTTGGGGGGGACCAAGGTGACACCATGGGACGTGCAGTTGGAAGAAAATGTGATAGCTGCATTAGTAGGCTGAGCCATAAATGCTGACTTCCCACTGCAACCTTTGAAGGTGGAGTTCTGCATGGATGGTTTAGTAGTTGCTGCATGAGAATGTGAACAAAGGCCTCCCCCTCCACCAATGCTGGCCATTAGACTGGACTCTCCATGAAAGCTCTGAGTGATGAATTACTTTCCCCTGGCTGTAAAGATGGTCGTAGAATGCTTTCAGTTGGAAAAGACCCAAAAGATCCAGTCCAACCCTTAACTCAGTGCTGCTGAGCCCACCACTAAACCCTGCATGCCACAGCTGTTAAATCTCTGCAGGGATGGTGACTCAACTTCTTCCCTGGGCAGCTTCTTCCAGGGCTCCACAAGGCTGTCAGTGAAGTAGTGTTCCCTAATACCCAAACTAAACCTTCCCTGGCATCACTTGAAGCTGTTTCCTCTTGTCCTATCACTTCTTATCTGTGAGAAGAGACTGACCCCCATCTTGCTGCAACCTGCACATTTCTCCAGCAGAGAAGGCTGTAGCAGTAAGTTTAAGGTAATTATTATGATTAAGTCCCTCCTTATGTCGCTGTAAGGAGGCATGCTTGGAAATCTGTAAAATTTTTTTTCTACTTAGTATGGATGTTCTCCTCAAAGTCAAGAGCGTGTAAAACCAGTCATTAGCTACACTAATTAGTGTGTATCAAACAGTCAGCTGTGTTAAGGCAATTTGCACAAAATAGCATCTAATTTGAGAAATTAATATTGAGAACTGCAAGTCATTGCTTTAGGAGATTATCTGTATTCTGTGAAAACAATGTACTGGAAAGCATATATCCTAAATAAGTGAAATTTGCATTTTTTTTTTTTTTAGTGGAACAATGACTATCTTAATATTAAAAATGGCTATTTTGGTTATTATTCTTGCCACTCTCTTAGATTAAAATGTGGAAAAGTGTAAATAAAATGCAATGAAAAAGTAATAAACCAGTAGTAATGATACTCAACAGCACAGATTCAATTTCTTCTGACTTAAAAGTGATTACCTTCAATATTTAACATTTACCTCCTCCTCAGGTTATTGGTAAATATATTTTTTTTTTTTTGCTTGTGTTTTATCCAGCTTTGCTTCAGTACCAGATCATCTTGTGAAGTGGTGGTTTCTGTGTCATTTCCCTGACCACAGTGTACTATTTGTGCAGTGAAAGGTTTTGCCAGCCCCCAGAGTTTTTGTGTTACTATAAATACACTAAAAAGCTTTTTTGGTTCCAAAATACTATTGATTGCTGCAGGTTGGATTGTGTTGTACCAATTAACAGTATCCAGAAAGCCTGATATGGAGATGATGACAGATTCTGCCCTTCAGTACGTGCTTTGGTGAAATGAGCAAACAAAAAGGAGCATGGGGGACTTATATTAAATCTCATTTACTATTTTCATAATCGTAATATTACCGACATGGAAATGTCTGGATTTTCAAGTTTACTTTTTTTTCCAACAGTATTAGATAGTTGTTGTGACAAAGCCACATAAATATGTTTGCTTAAGACATACAATATTTCACAGCATTCAAGTAAATGTTGCTAAGGCTTGTGCAAATATATATTTAGATTAGCATAATTTAAGTCAATCTCACTGCTTAGATGAGTGCCTCATTTTGGCAGAATTTATTTTTAAGCATATTCATAATTATTTGCTTTGAATATAGCAGTACATTATGGAAATGACACTTTTTTATGCCTCTTTGAGGAAGTGGGGGAAGATTATGAGAAATGTCATTAATATTTAGTTAAAAGCTTTTAAGAGTAATAAACAAGAATATGATTAGCATTTCTTATACAAGTCTTACACTGGCTTGAGTTTTGCTTTTAGCCAATGCAGCACAAGATTCCCTTTCAGTTTTTTATGGATGCACCACCAGAAGGGATCTGGTGCAATGGATAGGGGTGAGGAGATTTGGTGTTTTTGACTGACTTTGCGTGATCATTGTTGAGAATGATGAAGGAGCTCATTTATCTTTCCTTAATGGGAATGTTGTGCTCTGACATCTTGTTATTGTCAGTCATGGACATGAGTGAAATTACTCTGCTTAAGCACTGTGTGTTGTAGCTAGAGAGAGGATCTTGCAGGTTTTTGTCTCCCTTATAAGGAGGAAGATTTTTGCTGGATGGTCTTAGAAAAGCGTTTTTCATTGTATTTTCAAACAACAGAAAATCTTGAATTCTGTAAGATGTGATCAAAAATGCCAGGGAACAGGCATTTTGCTGTTCTGGAAAAGTCACACTACTCCGAGAAGTTTTAGTGTAACATACATGCTGGAGCTTTTAACTACTCTGAGATGCAACATTTCAATTGCTGCTGAAATTAACGTCAGCATAAGATATTTAAGTGGTTCTCTGCCTTGAAGATAGCCTCTTTCAAGTGGGAAAATTCCATCTTCAGAAAATCACGATGTTGCAGAAGGTTACATGTATCCAATTTTGTTACTGGAGTCGATGATGGGAAGATTTAGGTGTGACTGTAAAGTGCTTTAGATATTTTGAAGCTGATCTTTAAATTACAGTGTCTGAAATTATTCCAAGCAATTACTTTCTCCCTCAAGCTGCTTAACTGCGAGCAGCAGTGCGTCCAAGCAGTCACATTTCACGTCAGCCCATTGTTTTGGCAGGGTGAGTAATGGTAATTTTGCTTATAGTATTTGGAAACATCAGGTAGAGGTGTTTTACACAGGGATAATCTCTGTCATCTGGCATGCATTTCCTTACCTTTCACGCATGGGAACCAGAATATCCACAGGGTGTCCAAGGCATCAGCGTCACTGATGAGATACAGAAATCTGTCTGTGCCTGTTGATACCATTGTCATGTTGTGGGCAAAAATAAAAGAACCAGCTTTTCATAGCTGAAGAGACTCAAATCAACAGCCCTGATCCTCCTCCTCTCTTCCCTGCCATACCTTTAGTGCTGTATATCAGTCTGAGGCATCCTGCTGCCTTCAAGAGGATCCTTGCAGCAGTCAAGTTTCTCTTCTGGAATATACTGAACTGTGCAGCAGATACGTGAAGTATCTAGGAATGAGGCAACAATTTTGGGGTCTGTTTTCGTAGGAACCCACACATCTCTGGCCTGGCAGGGTGAGAAGGTGACAAGAGAAATTGGCAAATGGAGAAAAACCTTAAAAAGATGTACCTTCACTCTTAAATAGTGTTTTGGTCAATCCTTCTCTCTGTGCTTATGACTGATACTGTTGGCTATTCAGGAGATGAGCAAGGTAGAAAGGCTTAGTTTTCACTCCTGTTTTTCCATGGGAAATTTATGACAAACAGATGAAAACATAAACAGCCTGACTGACCTGCAGGGAGACTAAAACCTTTCCTGTCCCAAATTTTCTTGAAACGGAGAAAATAATTATAATACATGCTTCATTATAATTAAGTTCACATAACACTATGAGAAAGTACATTAAAGGGAAGGAGGTTTCACTCTAGGGTGGATTTTTTCAGCAGTGAGTGAGTTGTTTTTTCTCAAAGGTCCCTTATGGTTGTTATCTCAATACTGTGTTTCGGTAGAGACAGAGATATCTGCTGTGGTGGCAGAGGAGCAGCATGGATTGGCACATCAAAAAACATCTGGTGCTCTGTTACTTTAAAAAAGACCCTAAATTGTCCCTTACACATTAATAAACTACAAACCTACCAAAATTGTTATAAACCTCATTTAACAGTGATTGCCAGCTGAAAGAGAAGAAATGACTTGTGGCAAACAAGCTGCTATGTGAAATTTGGCCATTTCTTTCATGCTAAAACACAAGGTATGATTAATGCTGGATTGTGTATACTCACTCTTCCCAAAAGTGAGAGACAAAAGCTATATATTGCTCCACAGTCAGTTTTCCCTCTGAAGTTTGCTTAGGACATGTGTGTTCTAGCTTTGGTCTTTGGTACAGCCAGAAAACACTTTAAAATATTCAGCTACAGATTTCTCAGTCTTATGTGTGCACTGGTATTGATGGAAATGTGAACATGGAAAATACATCTCTCAGGAAAAAATGATGCTGTCTTACTGTCATTTACTGGGGAAGCAAAGGAATATGAAATGGTGTTTATGGCTCTTAGTTACTTTCTGAAAAATATTGCTTTTATGCTTTTATCATTATAGGAAATACTTAAGAGCCTAATCCTGCCTTTCTATACAAAGTCATTAAAACCAGCTCTGACCCTCAAGAGATTGACCTAACAACCTTTTTACACTTAAATTTTGCAACTTGCACAAGAGTAGCCAATTTCTCTCTATTTTCACTGTGCAGTTGGAAGCAATCATTTTAAATATTTATTAGGAAACTAAAATGCTCTGAAGCTTACATTTCTGTGGTTAATAAATTCACTTGTTTTTGCAGAGGTACAAATGATGATACTGAAGATGACGAACTACTGACAACTTTCAGAGCCCAAATAACGTGCCTGGAAAGTGACACAGGCCTTAATTACCCCAGGATGTTACTGCTGACATTGTCAATCAATTGTAGAACTAAGCTTCTGCATCTCATGTTTGCATGTATCAAGTAATTTCTTTCCCTATTTAAATTTTTGTGTTATAAAACAGTGTGTTGATGGTTCCTCACTTCCCTCTTCTGTCTTCATTTCTCCAAACCCAGTGATGCAAATGATATTGTGACTTAACATGAAAAATAACCAAGCAGGAGGAAAATATTTTTGTCAAAAAAAAAAAAAAAGAAAAGAAAAGAAATATCTTTTCCCCCTAGAATTTCTTAAAATTGAGAAAATTATTTATTATCTCACTATGACGAACATACATTGAGTTTACATTACAGTTATCTTCCAAGTATTTGAGCTCCTTTGATTACAGATAAAAGGACAGGCTTCCATTCTCTGTCTGATGACTGCTTAAACTGCAGGGTATTTTTCAGTAAGAAAAGGTAAGCAGTGTAATTTGGCCCCAGGAGTGCTTGGGAGGTGCAAAAGCATTTCTGCAAACCCAGGCTTCCTTGGATATCCTCTGAGAAAGAACTATTCCTAAGCATGTTGTGTATTTTTTAAAATACAGACAGCAATTACTTTTGTTATGACAAAGTCAAAATACAATTTCCATTCAACTGAAATGCTCAGGTTTGCTGTATCTTGAGAAACGTGAATTATTTCCCAGGGTGAAAGTACATTAGAAATTGAATAAGGCTCTGTTATTTATTCTGTCTGCATTTATTCCTTTCTTCCAAAAATGTGTCTTTGGTTTTGTAAGTCGTCTTTGCCTACACTTGACTGACAAGAAAATCACAAATCTAGAGTCACATTCATGCTGTAAAGCACTACTTTGAGTGTGCCATAGATCACTTTGCTTTTGTTGTGCCAAGGAAGTGAACGCTTATGAAAAATCGGTGTGTTGCATCCCTGAACTCCCCGGTGCAGCACATGTTTCTGGTAACACTGGTGACAGCAGGGCTCAGAAAGAGCAAGGCATGTGGGAGGAGGAAAGGGCACTTCATGGTAAGTGCCCCATTTCTGCTGTTGAATCAGTGTTTCTGTTTTAATATCCAGGGAATGTGTAGACACGAAACTGCAGTAACGCTGGCTTCTCTAACTGGCAGAATGAATCAACTCTTCAAACAGCAAACAACACTGCAATTAAGTTAACATTGAAACCACAACACAGATAGCCAGAGCTTAATTCCTAGAATCACAACTTTCCCCTAGCTTATTTTAAAGAATTACAGTTGCAGAAAGAGGATCCTGTCTGTTTGATAACAGGATTAGCAGCATATTGCCTCCTGAATTCCATGTCCTGGATTCAAGATCTGCAGTTCATACTCAAAGTGCTTCTGTGTGTGATTACTGTCAAGTAGGTTGATTAATTTTTGTAAGCTGTGATTGCAGAGCAATAGTTCTTAACAATTTTAGTACATAGTGCGACAGGGAAGGCACCTTCACAAAGTGCTTAGGTGGTGGAACTGGAAAGATCCTGTGTCTGGTCTGTGATAATTTTGTGTGGGGTTTTTGGAGGGTTTTTTGGGTTTTCTTGTTTCTTTGTTTTCATCTGTATATTCTTTCCCTAGTGTTTAAAATTTCTGTCTTGGGAGAGTTATGATCTTCCTCAAAAATCCTTCTTAGTAGCAGACATACATATGCATTTATTTGTTTTTAATAATACTTTTGAATTAAAAATGCCACTTATTCTGTTTCTGCGAACTGGAAGGAAAAAAAAAAACAACTATATTTGGTTACTCAAAACATTTGTAACCCAAATGGAGGAAAAATAATGAAGTAGTCTCCCTTCCTCAGATTTTTTCATAAAGTGGTCCATCCTGGGCGAAATTAACCTTTAAAGTCTTATGCACCATCATAAGCTGAGATGTTGCTAGGATTGACCAGCTCTGCTATTGCCAGTGTGCCTTTGTTTTCCACTTGTCAAAATCACATTATCTTCAAGCATATTTATTCTGGAAATTTTAGAAGTAGGACATGTTTCACCCATTAGTTTTGTCAATGATCCCATTACATAAAAAGAGAAATATGAGGTAACTCAGTTTTCTATAGCAGAAATAAAGAATATTACATATACAAATAACACATGAGCAGCTGGAAAAGGGTTCTGATGTGTAATAAAAAATAACATGTTGCTGGGAAATAATATGTAAACTTGAAATAATTATGTAGCTGACACCATCCCTAAGCAGTACACTTTTTCTGATTTAACCTTAAATGGTTTTACAGTGGGAAATTTTATGGTGTCCTACTGCCTGGAAACAGGGAGAGATGCTTGATTGATCAATATGGTTGTTAAAGCACTTTCTAATGTGAGGAAATTTCTTCTACAGCTTACTCATTTCTATTTGAGTTCAAATAAATATGTTGTAGAAAGGGCACAGGAGCATCTTTGGCAGTTTCTGCTGTTGGTGCATCAATTTCTTGACAATAATAAACTTATAAACACCTTGTCAGCACTGAAGCTGCATTTACTGAAATTCCCCCACATCACAGCACTATAAACCCTTGTTAGTGGTGATGATGTCTGGCCACTTCTGCTTAAAATGGAGCAATCCTCTTCCCTGGCACCTCATTAGCCTTAAGGGGAGAATCAGTCTCCATCCTGGAGTTCCCTTCCTGCTGAAGTGGTGCAAGGCCAGATCACTGTCTTGCACCAAACCCTTTGCTGTAAGAGCTCACTTATTAACCTAGTGTCCACTGGTGCCACTTTCACTAAAATTGGAGCCAGATTATACCAGTTCCTGACGGCATTGTAGAACTTGGCAGATAAAAATGGAAATCCAAAGTTCCGTTTTCTGTTCTGTTCAACACCAAGAATTTTGTGGGTTTTAAATAATCTCTGATGCCTTTAAGCTGTGCTGGAGTTTGCATTGGTGTGCAGACCCTTTGTAAAGGTTTCTCGTGCTGTGTGACTGCCTTTTTAAGCAGAGGCTTTCTTCCTTACTTGCCTTAGATAAAAGTTTTCCACAAAATTGGCTGGTGTGTCCATGCATAAGTTTTTCAGAACCTGCCAAGTCAGGGTGTAATTATTTTCTGGAAGAAATTGGTGTCTCCTCAGTTCTAAAGTCTGAATATTTGTGTATCAGAGTACATAAGAGTTTAAATTGTGCGACAATGGCACCTTAATTAGTAGTCTTTGCTAGATCCTAGAACCTTTTGACGATATCTACTTATTAAACAGTTCTTTTCCTACCTTTGTATTTGTGGATATACTCAAGTCTCTGATGTTTGGCAACTTAGATGATATTTCAGTATCTACAGCAAAAAAAGGGAATGATTCTATTTCCTGATAAAGCTGATTTAACAGGGATAATTATTGGGACAATTTACAAATACAACATCTTTTTTCACTTCTTGGCTGGGTTTTATTATTAGGTTATCATTGTAGTAATATCCTGCTGGCACTGCATTAACAGCACCTGTCAGGTTCTTTTCAAAAATACACTGTTTAACAATTTCCAGGAAAATTCAGTTGTTCCTCCGCTCATTTTAGAGAGATCATCTCGCTTTCACAGACAGCTGAGTGAGAGCGTGTCTGCGTATTTTGGGACAAACATGGCTAAGCAGAGTTTTTTTAGATTTGGCATATAGAGCAATGCCAAAAGCACAGCACCTCTGAATAAGAGGGAAGGGTTCAAGCATCTCAGTATAAAAAAGATGGATTTTTGTTTGTCAGCTTTGATCATTTTGGGAGTGACTGAAAGTGCTCTGTAATGTACCTCTTCTGTATTTCAAGAGACAAGAAGCCCCATTCTTTGTGTTTAACTTTGTGGGTAATTCTGCCTCAGTTCAGGATTCTTCAGGAAATATTGTGCTCTTGGAGATAAGGTGGTTGGGGTTTTTTTCTGGGTGTTCATGCTTATAAAGGGAATGAATCTTCATCTCAATTATTCATTATTCCATTAATGCAGTGCCTATGTTTCCTCAGGAATATTCTGGTCCTGGGCTGTCAAAAAAAAAAAAGTTTTAATAACAGAAATTACTTTACTGTGAAGATGAAAATTTAACAGATTACAGAGTTCTTCACTCTTACTCTATGAGTGCCAAATATGTTCAAGTATCAGGAAGCAGTAGACTGTCACAATATTGAGTTCTTATACTACCAGTTTAAAAATTGCCTGGAGGACTGGTGACCTAAATGTATTTTTACATATGGTAACTTTTGTGTGAAAAAAAAAAGAGAATAAAAGAAGGCTGGTAGAGGAGTTCACAACTAAGATATTGCTGGCTTTAGGTAGGTATTCACATTACAGTACCTCTGTCAATGTGACCTTAGTGGTATAAATATTTCTTATTTAAAATCGTTTAAGGATGAAGACTTGTACAGATGCAAATGTAAACTCAGTACTGGAATTTCTGTTCAATGTTGGGGTTTATAAATAGTTTGATATGTTTAAAATGGCTTACCTTTTTTCTATCAGTGGCTGAACTATATCTTTAGGCTGGTTAATGTGACTCCTCAAAATGAAAGGGAAATGCCAGTTTAAGAGTGTGATTACCTTTTTTTTTTGGACAGAGATACGCAGCTGTTCTCACATCCTATTAACCTCTTTAATACTATTTTTAACAGTAACAAAATCCCACAAGAATTCTTTGTGTAAGGGATACTAGTTGGAAACCCTGTAAGTTGTGATTTGGAACCAAGACAAGAATAATTTTAAAAAAGTAATTATTTAGCATTTATCTTGCTTGCAGAACTGAGACACTGCTGATCCAATTCGTTCAGATTTGTGTACATTTTATAGAAACATGTAATTTTGATAAATGTCCCTTCCTTGAGAACTCTCTGTAGCCAACAAGGTGTCCTATCCAAGCTTTTGAGCAAGTCTGCAAGACTGCTGGTAGTATCTTCTTGCATCTTACAGACCAGCAGTGAGTTTTCCTGCAGGTTTCTTAACTCTTTATGTTTTGTTACTGAAGTTGCACTGCTTTGAAAAAGAACAAGGTCTCTAATATGTGAACTGAAACATTTTAAAGCCAAAGAGAGCGTGATTTCTGTTCTTGGGGAGAGAAAAAAGCAAAAGTAATCTGAGTTAAACAGCAGGGTGAAATCTATGTTAATTATTGGTCTAGTAGTGATTGTTCTACAATTTATATAAATATAACCATGAGCTCAGCCAGTTGACTGACTCCTGGTTTATCATATGGGAGAGAATAGTTAACTTTTCTGCATGTTGCATTTCTCAATAAGCTTTGTCAGTTTCAAACTGAGCACCCACCTCAAAATTCTCAGAAAAAGGGTTGTCTAGTTTTATAAAACCTTTTTTGAAATGGAAACAGTAATGGAATTATGTTGATACTATCTGTATTTTTGTCTGCAGAGCTAATCCTTCGTGATGCCATATGTTAAAAGCAAAATGGAAGAAACCCTCAGTTCTTCAAACATGAATTATGAATTAGTTCCATTTTTATATTTTCTTGCAGAAGAGGATAATTAAGCAAAGAGAACCAGTGGAGTTAGCAGCATATTATAGCATGCCATATATATTCTGGACCAATGATGAGTCTCATGCTCGTTTCATGAGAAATCATTCCAGTCTCTGCGTTTTTGATGTGTTCATTGTTGTAGCTGAGCAGTAGCATCTTAGCCTTCAGGGTGAGCATCAGCACATGGGGCTTTTGTGGATAAAGAAAACATTCTAATATGCTTTGGTTCTTTTATTTTCCAGAATCATCCAGCCATACAACAAGAACAATCATGGTAAGTATTGAGGAGATTATAGGATTATATTAATCTGCCTATAGCTATGGGTTTTCCTTTAAAAATGAAGTAGATATAGTAGTATCCTAAGCTATTGGCTTTTTTGTTTTAAAGTCCAATATCATTGTAGACATAAAATGAGTTTGTCTTTATTTAATGAGAAATCTTGGGAAAAAAA